>WUAT03502624.1:0-14912 GCA_010015005.3 Ulmus americana | reverse complement strand
CTTGATATCACCCTCAATTTTTGGTACTTAGCTAAATTATTGCTTAATATGATGATTTTTCAGCTAATAAAACCTTTTGTTTTATTCAAATTTAAAAATAAAAAAAAAACCAATTTAATTTATCATAGTCTTTGGAGAAGAAAAAAAAATTATAAAAGAAGTTTTGTCAAGATTATTTGAGTTTTTATGTGAAGAGAAAAAGGAAAGATAACTTTTAATATAGAAAAAAGATGATCTGTTAAAAAAATTTAAACTGCGAGAGTTAATTAAATATTATTCAAAGTAAAGTACAAGAAATTTTTATGATTTAATAAATTGTATACGAAAAATAGTAAAATGAATAAATCTTAATCAACTGATATTATTAAACAATAAATCGTTGACACGGTTGACTTAAAGAGCAACCAAATTCCACAAATCACAATTTTCACAACTAAAAATAAAAAATAATTATTCAATCCAATTAAATTGAAAAACATAAAAAATAGCTATTTTCATCATAAACTGAAGTGACAAAAAAAAATGTCACTATCATTTTCCTCCCAATTTTTGTCAAGAAACCGACAGAAGAATAATTAAATAAATAAATAAAACCCAAAAAAATTGAATTAGGATTAGGAATGACGGAGGGCTCAAAAAGCAATAGTGACAAAATAGTAATTAATCACAAGACGAGGGGCATTATCTTATCTTTTCTTCATTCTCCCTCTTTTTCTTTCCCTTTCTTTTTTATTTTCAGTTCTCAGCCATAGACGAAGCTTTACCATTTTTTTTTTCTTCTTATTTTTCATTACATAAAAAATAAAAATAAAATAAAAATGGAGCTAATTCCAATTTTCCATCAGTCTCTCTCTCTCTCTCTCTGGTTAAACCAATCTTTCTCTCTCTTCTGCAAAACTGAGATAATCAGATCATAAGTTTTCCTAGATTTTCCCACCTTTTCCCGTACTTTCTCGCCCAGATTCTCGCTCTCGAGTTCATCAACTCGGCGACTCAGTGACTCGGGTGGTTCCTCAAGAATCGGAACCAGCGGACTCACTGACACTCGCTCTATCTCTCTCTCTCTCTCTCTCCTCCATTTTTCTGGACCTTAAACCTTGCTTAATCGTCACTCTACCGTCGAACTCGCACGATTCGAAATTCGGTTTTGGTTTCACTGTTTGTGAAGCTCCGGAGCTGTAAGGGTTCGAATTGGAGCTTTGCCCAGTGGCTATGGTGGCTGATTCGAGCGTCGGTGGCGATTTGGGACTGTTTGGAGGTGTTAATCTGGGGTTTGAGTTGGTTTCTGAGGTGGAAATTGGTGAATGGCAGTGTTTGGTTTTGAGCATCTCGCTTTCCCAAATTGGAGTTTAGATTTAGGGTTTTGTTCATGTTTTTCGGGTAATGTTGAGGACCGATTGGATGGCTTCCGATCTTAGTAGGGTTGGTTCTGTTGAGAGGGACACCGAACAGGTTTTATTCGTGTTCATTTCGATTAGGCTTCGTTTTAATTTGTTAGATGTTAATGTTAGTAAAGTTTTGTTTGTTAAGTACAAATATTGCTTAAATCAGTGAAGTGATCGGTCTAGTTTGCTGTTTGGGATACTACTTTTGTAGATTTTGGTGTTATCATTTTCATTTGGAGCGTTTTGGATGGCAATGTTTGAAGAATTAGGCTCTGTCTTAGTGGATTTGTTATGGGTTTATATAGATTGAGCCAAACTAGATCTTCTTGTTAATTTTCTTGCAGATTTCTGCACAATTATTGAAATTTTTTTTACGATTACAATTCTAAACAAACATATTAAAAAAAAAAAAAAAGAGTGAAATTTTCATGGGGTTACCAGGGAATTATCTGCATCACTAGATAATTCAAAAGCAAGATTTCTGAATTGGGTTTTTCCTCTTATTGTGGATTGTTTCAAGCTTGGTGATTTTGAGAGCTTGATTGATCTCCAGCTCTTCAGTTTCTTCTTCACATATGTCCCTCTGTTTTTTCCATCCTTGTCCTGAGAAAAATTTGATTCATAGGTCATTGATAGCTCCTCAAATTATATGCTTTTATCAAAATCATCAAACATTTTGGAATCTTTTTCAACTCTGGTTCCTAAGAATTAGATTCTCTTTGATTAAATCAATGTAGAATCGAAGAGTGCTAGTATAGTTTGAATTGGAAAGGTTTCTTGCAAAGGTTTAACTTGTTTGGATGATGAAAAAAAAAAAAGATTTGAAAGTTTTAATCTTTAAGAGTGACTAGGCAAAAGCAACTATGGTTTGAAGTTTGAATCTGGTAGAGATTTGACTTGGATTCTTGACTTGTACAAACAAATATAGAGAAAATTGACTTGGCCATGTTAGATATTAGTTATCTCAATCATAAACCCCATTAACATTAGATTAAAATCAAGTTTCCAAGTTTCCTGAGTCCTTGAAGCTTCAGCCTGGAGGAATTGTTTCTGAAGGAAATTTAGTGATGAAGGTTTGTTCATTCAGTTATTGGTTGCTCCATGGCCATCGCCATGCCAATCCGCCTCCTTTAAAGCATTTTGTATCGATGAGGAGCCTCGTGTAGACGGAAATGGAAGTTTCAGGCCGATTTTCCGAGCACCATGAAGCGGACGAGAAACAGGGGGTGGAGGAGTTTTTGTGGAGTTCGAATAAATTATGTAGCAAGCTTTTGGGTTTTAATTTATTTTTTTCTTTTTAGACTTAACCATGGTAAACCCAACTTACATTGGGAAAATAATACGCCACGTGTCCTAATAGGGCTCTGACATGTAGCTTCTGTTAACAGCGTTACTCAAAAGGACCAATGTTGCAAACAGACTTATAGTTAAGGTAGTATTTTGGCCCTTTTCTTAATAAGGGGACCAAAATACAACTTAACGATTAGGTAGGGGACCATTAGTGCCAAAAAGCCTTAAATTTCAGTTATATTATATTTTTTATTTAATTTTTATTAAAATTTTAATTATTTGAAATACACAATTTAGGAAAGAAAAAAAAAGAATTATTTAAAATGAAAAATAAAAGAGAAAGAGATAAAAGAAAAATATATATATTATCAATTACTTAGTAAAAAGGAAGGTAGGCTTTAAAAAAAAAAAATCGCAAGAAGTCCCCACCTCCTCTAAGTACTATTGAAATCCATAAATTTGGTGAGATTTTTAGTCCCCCATTTAGGGGATTATTTTTTAATGAAAGAATTAGTTATTTTATGAACTATTTGGCACCAAACACCAACTAAGGAGTAAGGACTATTTGTCCTAATCCCAATGCTAGACCTGCATAACAAACACAACCTAAAGGAAAGTTGGAGGAAAGAAACATCGAAACTAATAGCTTCTATGATACAATGCTAAATATATTTTTACATAATGTGAGAAATATTTTCTCTAATATAATGCTAAAAATTAATACAAAATTACAATATACTATACTCGAAGTATAGCCAATTGTAAATTTGTCAATATAATAAAGATATCATTTTTAATTACAAAAATATCACTAAATAATAAATACTCAATTTTTTTTCCTCATTACAAAAATGTCATTAAATAATAAATACTTATTTGTAAATATGAATAGTCCTTTTTTATTTTTTAATTACAAAGGTGTCATTTATAGTAAATGATTCTTATTTTAATTACGAAAATATTGGGCCTATTTGATGCAAATTTTAGCAAGCGCACTAACTCGTTCAAGTAATTTAGAAAAATGAGCAAGAGTGTCGAACCCATAAGGACTAATATTACTAAATACTAAAATTGATTATCTCAATAACTATTTGATCAAACAAAATTTAGAGGTTAGAAGAAAACTAAAATTGACAATTGAAAGAAATAGAGATTGAATTCAAACGATGATAAAATCTAGGGTTTAAAATTTCACTTCAAACACTCATATGCTATTGATTATTTAACTCAATATATGTTATAATTTATTTTGAGATTTAATTCCCTAAGCCAACTAATATTTTCTTTCGAAATATATTAGATTGATCCTTAAATTACTAACACATCACATCTCTATGCTAATTTAAGTCTAAAGGATTTATTAAGATTTATCGAATTATTATAGATTTAACTATTAATATCTTAGATCATTTTAATGTATCTCTACTATTCATTCAATCTAAAGTATTCTACTTTATTGATCTAATCTAGATTCTATCTCTCAATATCAACCTAAATCATAGAATCATTCAATACTTGGATCCTTAAGAATTGAAAGCATTAAGAGTAAAGTAGATACACAAATAAATAAATGTATAACAGATAATTAATTTAAATAAATCAAAAGCATAATCATGTTTGAGTATCTCAGCTCTAGAAGAAGGAAATTAGTTCATAATTAAATGAAAAATGATCATCCTAATTACAATCATAAAATCAAGGAGAAAAGAAACCCGAAAATAGAAGAAAATGCAAGTCACTGCTGAAAGTCTTCTTCTCTAAGTAATCCTCTTGTTCTTCAATATCTATGTCTCTCTAAATGTCTCTATGTTTTCTTCAATAATTCTTAATTGGGTCTATTTATAGCCTTAATATGTTTAGGAATCAATAAGGACTAGAACTCCTAGATCTAATCAAATTAGGATTTGAATTGGATAAGATAAAATAAATTCTCTTAATTAAACCCTAATTAGGCCTATTTATAGCCTTAGGACGTTCATGGGTAATTTTGAAAGAAATCACATCCAATTTGCCTCAAAATTGACTTCAAACGAAGAGATAAGATCTTAAATCACACAAAATCTGTGACAGGCACCGCGGCGCTTTTGTTTCTGTTAGTGTATGAAACGTAACAGGTTGGGCACTGCGGCACAGCCTTTTTGGCACCGTGGCTCTTGGAATTTGTTTTTGGTTCCTCCATCAAAGTTGTAGATCTTTTTTTTAACTTTCCAGGGACACCAAGAACATCTAATTTAGACTTCGGATGAAAACTTTATAGCTAAAATACTAATAGGTGCTCAGAATCTATCTTGTGCGAATTTAGCACAATAATAAAAATAGCATAACTTTTTCGTTTCAACTCTGATTTTCAGACCGTTTGATCCCATGCATCAAGAATTTCCTCAAGAATATTATTCTTCATTGAAATATTATTTTTATGCAATTTTTAACCTGGCATTTCGAATTTGAGTTACTTCTCTTTTTCTTTCACTCCAATTACGCTATTTTCTCCCAAAACATCTTTCTTTTTGTTCTTTTGATTATTTGAGACCTAGAATGATGAAAAGAATGAATATTAAAATAAAAATAATCTAAAACTAATAAAATATCGAGCTAAAACATATATAATAAGTCATTCTAAATTAAATTATCATCCTCTCCATGTATAATACGAAATTTCCATAAAAACATGAGTAATAGTGGACCAATTAAATTAATTGGCACATTCTCTAACTCTGGTAAAATTTCCGCATAAGGGATTGAAGGGCTAGACTGAGAAAATTAAACAGTTTGTTGCATAGAACGTACAACCAGTCTAAACAAGAAAAATAGAACTTTGCTTTAGGCAAACAGTCCAGAAGGGCTCATAATGCTATTTTAATACGATCAATAGCCCTAAAATGATTTTTTAAACCAAAAAGACCACTCCAAGTTTGGAAGTAGAATGATCTTTTGTAACAAGAAAGGTACAAAAGCAAGAAAAAGGTGTCCCTTATAGACTATAATTAGTTTAATTAATCGTTATTTCGACAATGATGAGACAAATTCTGCAAAGTACTAGGAGTTAAACCATAGTTTATCATTAACTAATGCACCAAAATCAACACAATGCTGGGGGATTGTGTCTAGATGCGTAAAATGTATACATCAAAGTGTTTAACGATGAATACGAAAACAGGTGTAACATGGTTCCATTTGAAGTTTAAAGGTGCAATATAGATTTTGATTGTATAGATTAGAGCAATAGTACAAAAAAGGGGATCTCGGAACATTATTTCAACATGAATGGTGTCGAGTTTAACAACAATTATATAGCTGTTGAAATTAGGATAGTGGAAATAATATTCTACCCCTTAATTGAGGCAAATTTTTTGGGACGAAATTTTTTTTAAAGGGGGTAGATTGTGACTCCTCAAAAATCAACTTCATTAGCTTTGCTAATAAAATAGCTATTTAAGGGAATTATTTTATGACTATGTCATACCAGTATTCATGTATTCAATTCGTAAAATAATTACGAATATAATTATTGCATTGATGCCATATAAAAATACAAATTGTGATGTTTTTTTATTATTAAACATGAAATAAAGATGTTTAAAGCATCAATTAGAAAGTTTAACAAGGAAATTAATGAAACTATATTTGACTTAAGATGTGAATGTTTCTAAAAGATAGATTGTGTGTGTCTATATGTTGAACAGTTGAATAGACACAACCAGATTTAATTAAATTAAATTAGACGTTGAAATCATGAAAATAAATATGGGAGATTGATTAGTTAATTAAATCAATTTATTTGATTTAATTATATGATTTTAATAATTTAACAATTTCTTAATATTCATTAAGTTGAAATGATTTCAGGAAATTAAAGAAAATAAAAAGGATTGATTAAATAAATTCAATTATATAAAAATTGACTAAATAGTAACAAGAATAATTTTAAAGATTATGAACCAATGATTTAAATTAATTTAATTATAAAAAATTAAATTAAATAATGATTTAAAAAAATATATTGAAGGATTAATTTAAATTGTTTTAAAGAAATTAACATTTTCAAAATAAAGAAAAGAAGGGTGCAGGCCAAGCCAAGGCTAGCTCGGCCAAGCCTAGGCCATTCAGCCAGGCCAGGCACAAGCCACGCTTAGACCAGTCATGCCCCAGGCTAGCATATGTAGGCAATCCGTCCGCACAATCCAAGCTCACCCAGACAAGGCCGAGCAGCACATTCAACCCGCCATGGCCTTCCTTGTCCGCACACAACTAGCCTAGTCTATTCAGACAAAGCACATAAGGCCCTTCTTGGACTGCATTTCATTCTGTTCAGTAGGCTTGGCCCGCACATGGTCCAGATAGCACTTGCTAAACAGACCATGCGCGCCTAGAGCATCATCTTGGAAAACCAAGTGCAAATGGAGGCCATGTGAGTCTTATGAGCGCATTTGACGTGCCCGAAGCCTCGCACACCTCAGATCACTCACCCGTAAAGGGTGCTGCACACAAGTGTTGCTTACATCCCGAACATGATGCTCAACTCGGATGCCACATGCATCCCGAACACCTTGCACACACCACTCGGACGTATGGTGTGTCCCATACAGCTCCTTCGGCTAGCTGGACAATAGCCCTGTTTGGACTGCTTGGCTATACCACTGACAGACTCGACACTAGACCCATACAGGATGTGCCCAAACAGACCATGCATGCGCCTAGAAGCCCCGCACGCCTCATACACCCTTGCGCAGCACGTTCAGCCACCCTACCCGCATCTTCTTGAACAAGACAACTGCCTTGCTACTTGAACACCATATGTTCGGCACTAGGCCATGCCAAGCCACTCCTCTTCAGCCATCCACTTTTCTTCAGCCAAGACACTTCATTGGGCCTCTAGCCATCTTGCCAACCCAAGCAGCCCCAAGACCAAGCCTTTTACTTGGCTAGGACCAATCCTTTGTTGGACAAAGACTGCCGAACACTCACTTAAAGAGAGCAAATCTATAACGTCTTAACAAGATAAGGGTTGTATTCATGAAAGTGGGACATGTGTCACAATATAGCAATGCCTTAGATATCTGTCAATACTTCAAATTAGGTGTTAATGCATGTTTTACAGCTTGATAAGCTCCACTAAACCCCTTATCGGTTGGGAGCAATATAAATAAGGGATATGGAATCAAAATTAAGCCTTTACAAGGCTGAAACAAAAATACACTCTCACCCTCTCTATTTTCTTCCTCTACTGAGAAGAACCAAACCAAAGAACACCTTGTGTTCTTCCTATCCAAACGTTCAAACATTGATGTTTTTGAACATCAACCAAGCTCAAACAAAGGTAAATCATTCATCTTGAATTCTTAATGAAAATCTAAATTTTTTATTGAAAACTTATTGAATGTTCTTCATATTCATGCAAGGGGAATTGCTGAAGAACAATCCACTTGGAAGGCAAGGTTTTTGCCAATCTTTCCACTTTTTACTCAAGGTAAATCCTTGATTTCTTTTTAGTACTCTTTCTATATGTTTAAAGGATATAATATTAATATAATCTACCATGTTTCATGCATGAATTGATTTATGTATAAATTGTAAAATTGGTGTGTATAAACCCGGTTCTGGAACAGATTTTATGCTTGAATGTTTTGATCGATTATAGGACCAATAGAACTCCAATTTTAATGTTCAATAGCTTTGTGGAAATATCTACATGTCTATTTTCATGTGGTACAATATCATATTTTTCCTCTCTTTTTTATTGAACAATATAAGGCTTTGAAGGACAGATGCTCACTAGAGAACCGATTTCGAGTATTGAGTTTGAAAATTTAATTGCAATGTTTTCAAGTCTTCAAATTGGGAATTTTATTTTACATGAAAATACCTAGGATGTTAAATGATGTATCAAAATTTAATTTTGTAAAAATTAAAATAGTTTTAGTGGATTTAAACCCTAAAAGAAAAATATTTTTAAAGGAGGTTGGACCAAAAACTCTGTTTTGGTCCCCTCTATTATGGCTATGTTCACCAAGATGGGAATCGATTTTAATCCATAATTTTTAAAAGACATAATTTAAATTGTGAAGGATATTTTCCAATTGGTTTCACCTAAATAGGATTAAAATTCAATTAGTTATAAATTTACAAAATGGACTGAAATCTTTCAAATTTTCATGAACAATGACAAAAAGGTAATTTTGGTTTCAATATTTAAGTATTTATTTTTAAAGCGAAATTTTAATAACAAACCCTAAATATCTCAAGAGAGAATTAAAAAGAAATTTTTCCTTTTTGGACCTAAATTTAATGGTTTTCTAATAAACTAAAGAAAAGGGGGGGTATAATTGACGAAATAATGTTTTGGAAAGAAGATTTGAAAGTTAAAAGTTGATATTGATGTCCAAATAATATTATTTTATGTTTTTAAGTTAAAACCAAGTTTCTTTAAATTGGAGATTTATACCACGGTATTCAAGTTTTACAACCAATACTATTTTGAAACAGAGTTATTAGGAAATGATCATCTGCATGTAGAATAGCGACATTTTGGTCGTTAATCTTAATGTTTGATAAGTCATTTCTAGAAACTGGTAACTAATACTAATAGTGTATGCTCAGGGTTAGGGTTGCATTCCGTAGGAAAGGATTTGGAATATGAGGCACATCAAAGAGGTAAGTACAAACTTTACCTACAACACGGAACAAAACCATATTTTAAAATTTGAGTGTAGTTTATTTACAATGTTATGCACAGCTCTGTTTTTACTAAAATGATAATATTGTGTGTGTATCTGTTATGTGTTAACATGTCTGTATGTACATTTTCAAATTGTTTTAAGGATTCATATTTCTCTAAAATTATTGCATGTTAAACACATAATTATAAATATTTACTGTGCGATAACTTGCCATACTGAGTAACTATAAGATGTACTTATCCTTGCTAGCTGGTTATCAAATATTGAAATTGTATATTATGTACACATGTTTTTGTGTCATATATTGTGTTTCATATAGAGAAAGCATGAAGGTTTCAAGTTTTAAAGATTCATGAAACACATTTCTAAAGTTTTTCCCCACCGAAATTTATACTAGCAAATTTACTTATTTTATCATGATGTTGCAAGTTTACAAAATAAGTTTCTACGTTTTGGGGAATTTGATTTACTATTTTCAATGATGTCATACCCACTACTCTTTTAAGAGCACATTCTTACAGACTTTGACTTCTCATGGTGAGTTGTACCACTGCACATGTTGTGTGGGGATAAGGTAGAAAGTTCATGACCGTGGACTTTGTCGGGACCGGCCCTCTCGGCTTGGCGCACATTGGTAATGACATTTGGGCCCAAAAATGAATTTAAAGAGAGCTTTTCACGGAAACAATATTTTACAAAGCTTATATCATTTTCAATCATTGAGTCTGCATCTTTTATTTTCATTATCTGTATTTTGCTTGTTTGATGCCATGAGTCTAAATATTATATGTTGCTATGTTAAAAATCCATATAATGATGAGATGCATGCTAAATTAATTAACAACTAGATAGTGCTGTAGGAACCTAAGTTTCCTATTATAACTGAGATAAATTATTATATAAGTGTAAAAGATTAGGGTCTATATCAACCATAGAGTTAATATCAATAAAACTGATTATACTGTGTTACCTGTTTAAACTGCCATAATTCTATACATGAATTATACTGCTATAGTTGATTATGCTATTTTAACTGATTTAACTGCCATGATTCTAAACCTGAGTTGTGCTACTCTAAAGGTTGATATGATCCCGGAATAATATTAATATAATTGGATAAGATATTTGCATGTTCACACAATAGCTTCTGAGTTATATGTATTGTTAAGTCTACTCCTCCAGCGTACATAACACGCTAAGTAGACTGCACGTTTTTGTGAGATAAAATATTTGTACTTGCTAGGCTTCGACTCATGACTTACGTTCGTGTTGTAAGTACCCAACTAGATTGTCGAACTTGCTGGTCGGGAGGTGTTCCGGAGGATGGGTATGGTCGATGTTTGCTATGTAATTAATATTTCTGCTATATGGTTTTACAAGTGTAAAAGAAGTTTATTGTGTAATGTTTTGTAATATTATAAGTCTGGCACTGCTAGTATTTTATATCTTCACGTTTATTTATGTTTTCTCAAATTGCAAGAAAAGTGTTTTGAAGTGATGAACAAAATTTACCAGGTAGTAAGGGGAAAGCTTAGCCTTCTTCTTACGTAAAACATTTTGCAAATTAATAGACTTTAAATGGCACTTTCTCAATCACTATAAACTAAGTATCCTATTTTCCTAAATATTATTAATACTGTATTCAGGAAGTATGCTTCAAAAAAAAAATTTCACTCTGATTTTTCTAAGTTTTTGTTTCAAGTTGTCACAATCTTTGCGAAGGAGATTTATAAGACGTTTAGGATCCTTTGGAGTGAAGAGGTCAACGGTATTTACCTTGTTCCCTTCGGATTCGGTGGTGGTGGTGGGATTGTGGACCATAGTCTTCTTGCCTTTTGATTGATTCAGTGGTATTAATGAAGTTGATTGGTTGGGTTGCATAGTATTCCCATGATAGGCATGATTAGGAGGAAATCCATGAATGTAGTAACAGTGATTGATGAGTGTCCATTTTTTCCATAGTGAGACAATAACTTGTCTTTGCTGCTGCATCCAATCGATCGGTTAGATGGTCCAATCGACTGGTCTATCATGTATTTATTTTGGTGAATTGACATATTGTTTTCCCATCTCGTTGCAATGTAAGACTGTCTTTCCTACTGGAGAATGTGGGTATGGGTTTTCCAAGTGTCTAGAAGATGACTTATCATAAGAATGGATCCTTGAACGGTGGCATAAGAGTCATTCAATTCCATTAGAAATTGCATGATTCTTTCTTTCTCTTATTCTTCAACAAGATTCTTGAGTACCCCGCATGCGCAGATGGATGGGGTGCAATAGGAAGTAAATTCGTGCCACAAAGATTTCAATTTGGTATAGTAGATAGAGATCAAGTTGAATCCTTATCGTAGTTCGGCAATCTCTTGTCGAATATGATAAATTTGGGTATCGTTCCCTTGTGAAAATCTATCATGGAGGTCATTCCATACATCTACAGCCGTTTCTGCATAGATGATACTACTAGAGATATTAGCATGAACAAAGTTTAGAATCCAGGAAAGTACCATATGATTGCTTCGTTTCCAAAACAAAACAGTCAAGTCGGTGGTTGTTGGTGCTTGGATCGATCCATCGATAAAACCAAGCTTGTTCTTGGCACTTAGAACGACCCTCATTGAGTGACTTCATTGGCTGTAGTTTTCTCCTTCCAAGGGGTTTGCAAAAAGTACTAACCCCAGATGATTTGAAGGATGATGAGCAAACAAAGTCTTTGTATGGTCATTAGCTTCTTCCATAATTGTAGAGGAAAGTATTCAGAAATAGTGCTATGATACCATAAAACATATGAAAATTGAAGAAGAAAAGTCTCTTTTGGGAAGAGAAATATGTTATGAAATTCCCAATATTGTGATTCAATGGAAGAAAAATACAAATATATAAAATACAAAGAAACATATAGCAACTAATTATCATAAAAGCTAATCTACCACCAATTTCATAATTATAAGATAACCACAACCTAATATAACAATATCAAGGCTACATTTATTATTTTAATAAGGTGAAGAAGCTTTAAAAGGAGAGGCACTTTAATGGATTGTTAACAATGGGAGATTAATTCATTTTAAAATGAAATAAAAAAATAAAAAACAAAAAACAAACAATAGGAGACTAGTTCGAAAGTGGATGTCTGAACACAAATTTTCTTGTACCTTTCTTTGAAAATAAATAGAGATAATTTAAGAAAGATTATTTTTTCAAGTGTGAATGGAAAAATGTCTGATTTTCCGAAATATATTGGAATGTTTTTTTTTTTTTTTTACTGGATATAATGTAACTAGTGATTCATTCTTGCTTGATAAAATTTAATTAGTAGTGTAAATTTTAATGAGTTAGAAATTATTCTCATTGCCTATGTGAACACTACAAAGAAAAAAAGTCTATAGCAACGACATGAGAAGTCGTCGCTATAGGGTGAACTTATAGTGACGACTTCTCGTGTTGTCGCTAATGGGTCGCCGCTCTAGGGTATCTTGGCCGGCGAAAAATATTTAGGGCAATTTTTTTTTTCCGGGAATAATATAACAACAACATGAGAATACCAAGTCGTCGCAAAGTTTGTTATACTTTTGAGGCAAGATAAGGCGCTAAATTTTCCCGCACAAATCTAACTGACAACGTATAGATGTAATATCTTGCCGCTAAATTATTTTTTATTTCGAGGGAAAATTTAGGCAGGAAAATTTTCTGCAAAAATCTATAGCAACAACATATGTGGTCGCTATAGAGATAAATTGTCGCCACTAAAAAGGTTTTTGGTCTTCAAGGTAAAAATTAAGGCAGTGAAATTTTTGGTACCATCATAGAGCAATGACACTAAAAAATCTAGTCTACAATGACAATATTTTTAGGCTATAGTGACGACATGTGTCGCTGATATAGAGTAGCCTATTATAATCAGGTAGAACCCTTTTCTTCCTCATTTCTCCTCTCCATCCCCCATAGCTCTGTTGCCCCAACTCCTCTTCTGCCACCATTTCCGTTGCCCCACCCCTTCATCTTGGTTGTTTGTCTTCCCCACTAGTTGGTATAACTTCCTAAACTTGTATTTAAGATTTGTTTTTGAATATTTTGAGATAAATATGTGTTTTGATTATTTTTTTTTTTGATTTTGAGAAATGTATATTTGTTAATGGGTTTTTTTAATATGAATTTTTCGAGATTATGTTAATTTTGGTATATTATGTTAGATTTTGGGAGATTATGTTGATTTTGGTATAGTATGTTGGATTTTGGGAGATTATGATTATTTTGGTATATTATGTTAATTTTGGTATATCATGTTGGATTTTGGGATATTATGTTGATTTTGATATAATATGTTGGATTTTAGGAGATTGTGTTGATTTTGGTATATTTTGTTGGATTTTGGGATATTATGTTAATTTTGGTATATTATGTTAAATTTTGGGATTTTATGTTGATTTCGGTATATTATGTTGGATTTTGGGATATTCAATTGATTTTGGGATATTATTTTGTGTTTATGTTGAACTTTGGTAATTTTGGAAATTCTAAGTGTTTTTATGTTTATTTTTTTATTTTTTGGAGTTATGATTATGTTAATATTGAATTTTGATTTTGGGAGTTATGTTGATTTTTGATTTGGTTTTATAATTTAATAGATATGGTTGATGTTATGTCTCACAGAGGAGATGTCGGAGGCGATCCGCCTCATCCAGGTGGTTCATGGTTACCAGGTCTATGCGACTCCTGTAAGTATTACGTTTCATATATATTTGTTTTATTTTAAAAGTTCATTTCATTTTTACTGACTATAAATTGAAAATTTTATAAATTTAGCACAACCACCAAGAAGAATGGCCACATCGAAAGGTATAAATTTGCATCAAGTGTATGCGGCGAATGAGAATCGACCACTCCCAATTAAGTGCGATTTGTAGGAGCGGACACTGGTTCCAATTGGCTCGAACTCCAACCTGTTCTCTATATACGTGGGGAACTGTTTGGGCCAAATTTCGTATTTATTATTCTACCCCTCTAGCTAGTACAGTTGGAAACTTGCCACGACATTTCACGATGAGGGTTCACCGTCATGGCCCATCATGTGGGTTCAATGTGACGACCCGTTTCTAAGGCCCACCTTGGGTCCTATGTCAAAAGCCCATGCGACTTACATCCATGGCCTATCTCATGGAAGACCCATTCGCTTGGATGGACCACTTAAGAGTTACTCACTCTATAAGTCAATCCAGACCATAGGTTAGCCCACTCTACGGTAGACTTAGCCCTATGGGCCAAGTCATCTTATGAGTCGGGTCACACCTTACGGCATTGGTCACATTCTACGGGTCGAGTCAGCTCACGAGCTAGGGCATCCTATCGAGTGGGTGGCTCCATGGGTACGGTCAGTTCCCGTTAAGTCTCTTGACTTTCCTATATCTGACCATGTAACTTCTCATAGGGGTTACATGACATTGAGTGCCCATCATGGCCTTCAATGCTTTATTGTGGCCAACAGCTTTGTAACTCCTTACAACCCAATAGTCCCCATAACTCTCCATCAAGGAGGCCCTTGGTCTCTTCTCTCTCTCATCAT
>WUAT03502406.1:0-14915 GCA_010015005.3 Ulmus americana | reverse complement strand
TCAATGCATCTCACTCATTGATAAGTCAAAAGACACAAATTATGGATATGAGTTAATCAAACGGTCTGGATTAAGATTCATCCATAAACCAGTCATCAAACGACAGAATATAAAGTTCTTCATACAATCAAATAGAGATTCGTTGAAGATCTTATTCTATCATAGTCTTGTTCAATATGTACAATAACATACTGGTGCCACTATTTGTAAACTCTTTACAATGATCCAATATTAGATCACTCATACCATGGAAATAGTCTGCACCACAATCTTATCAAAATAAAGCGCCCAAATTTTATTTAATGATTGTGAACATAATTTATACTTAGTCTAATTATCAGATCTTTTGTATGTGAACTCTACATACCCAATAATAGACATCAAACAAGTATTTGAACATTATGATACTTTGCCATAAAAAAAAGCGAAACATGTAATCTAACATATACTTAAACAAATGCGAATTTCTATATTTCAATAAATAATAAATGTCTTTACAAATTAGGATAAAACGTTGATTTACATTGCACTTATCCTAACACTAATGTTTTTCTCGAAGATGGGCCTACTAATGTTAAGGCCCCTAGCCCTGCCAAGCTTAAAGCCACCCTTTGTGCCTTGGCCCAACCCCACACCAGACCCTTTTGCCTGCCCAATCACAACCCAAGCTTCATGGTGCAAGTGGGATTATCCCTAGCTCCTTCATTGAGTCCCCTGTTGAAGAATCACTTGCACAAAACCCATTTTACCCTCTGAAGAAACGAAAATTATCTGATAAAGAGAATGGGTCGACCAACTTATCCCAATCAATGACTGCTCTAGTCTATGCTCCATCTAGTGTGGATCCATCCCGAGTGGGGGACCTGATTCTCCCTGCACAAGCTTCATGTTCCAACTGGAAATCTAGGGCCAGAGCTGCTGCAATTATTCATGCCTCAATCCCATATGAGAATCCTATTGTGTTTTCTGCTCCTACTATTGTGATCTACTCTAGTATAGTATTTGAGGAAACCAAAAACCTTGTTGATTTTGAGATCAACCCCCCTCTGGAAGATGGTGTGGTACCATCTCCACAGGAACAATGATAGTTTTAGCTTGGAATTGTAGAGACATACGTTAACTCTCTGCAATTCGTGAATTAAGGGCCCTAGTTCGCTCTTCGAACCCATACTGTCTTATCTTGATGGAAATTAAGGTGAATCCTAATTCGATTCAAACAATTATTCAGCAGTTGCATTTTTTCAATCATGTGTATGTTCCCCCTATTAGGCTTTTAGGTGGTTTTTGTGTGGCATGGTGAGATCGTATAGAGATGGAACCTGTCTCGATGAATAAACACATTATCTCCTTTCTTGTTTTCTCTACTACTGGCTTTGCTCCCTAGTTAATCTCGGTGGTGTATGGGCCGAACTTTAGTATGGATAAAAGATTATTTTGGGAGGGTATTCACCTTGAAACTGACCACTTTTAAGGGGCTTGGTTAATTATTGGTGACTATAACACAATATGGAACAATGGTGATCGTTCTAGTGGCTCGAGGATTGATACTTGCTCTCTGCGAATGCGTTCTACTCTTGATAATCTTGGTATGCTGCTTATTCCTGCTTTTGGTTTTAATTTTTCTTAGACTAACCATAGATAGGGAAATAGAAGAATTAGATCTAGAATTGATAGGGTTGTGGCCAATGAGGCTTGGTGGAGGGATTTTCCTAATGCTTCTATCTTCGTCCAACCTCAGACTACTTCAAACCAATAGTCCCCAAGTGCTATATTGCTTTGGGCGAGACTCTTATGCCAAACAACCTTTTCGCTTTGAGGCTATGTGGACCATGGATGAGCGCAAGTTTTGGGTGGTCATCCAATCTTGGCATTCTTTGGGTCATCAATCCCGTGTAAGCGTATTAATGCCTGCCATTGTACCTTATGGTATGGAATAAGGTCCAATTTGGCAATCTGCAATCTAAAATCTCAACTACTAGAGAGGCCATTGATGCTGTTCAACATACCCCTTCTTTTGATGACAATGCAGCCTCTACTAACTCTAACTTGAGATGCCATCTTAAGCAGTTATTGAAAATGGAATAATTGTTCTGGCTTCAAAAGTCTTAGTTGAAATAGCAAGTTGAGGGGGACCGTTGTACTAGGTTTTTCTTCTTGTCCACCCTCACTAGAAGAAAACATAACAGGATTAAGTGCATTGAGGATGACTTGAGGGTGTGGCTTCTTCTCGGGAGCTTATTGGCAATGCGTTTGTGGATAAATTCTGAGCTTCCTTTGATAAAGATTTGGCTCCTGCGAATAATGATCTTAGCCACCTTATCTCTCCTATGATATTGACTGTGGATAATGATCGGTTTACTGCTATCTCGGACTGGGATGAGATTAGAGAAAATGTTTTTCACATGAGCTCTTTCAAAGCTACAGGTTCAGATGGTATGCCATCTCTTTTCTTCAAAACTTACTGGACATCGGTTGGTGATGATGTAGTGGCGACAGTCAGAAACTTCTTTATAACGAGCACCTACACCCTCACCTAAACAAAACCAACATTTTCCTTGTTCCTAAGGGCCAAAACTCCAGCTCTATAAACCAATTCAGACCCATTACTATTTGTAACGTCCAATACAGGGTAATATCTAAAATTCTTGCAAACAGGGTGATGTCGTTACTTGACAAGCTAATCTACCCCACTCAAAAAGCTTTTGTTCCTGGTCTCTCCATCCGTGACAATTCTATCTTAATTCAGGAAGTCATTCATTCCATGAAAAGGAAAAGGGGCTCCCAAGGTTGGATGACTATGAAAATTGACCTGCAAAAAGCGTATGATCGTCTTAGTTGGAAGTTTCTCTGGTCTACCCTATCGGCTTTTGTGTTCCATCCTAGATGGATCAAGTGGGTGCTTTATTGCTGCTCTTCTGCTTCTATGACGTTTCTTCTTAATGGAGCTACTTTTCGCACTTTAAAACCTCAAAGGGGTCTTAGACAAGGGGACCCCACATCCCCTATCTATTCATATTGAGCATGGTGGTTTTCTCCAGGTTAATAAACCAAAAGGTGGTTTCAGGGAAAATATCCGGGTTTAAATTAGATCGCCACTCTCTAGCCCTTCATCACTTATTCTTTTTTGATGATGTCTTCCTTATGGGAAAATGCTATGTGAATGAGAGATTTTACTTTAAAGAGTGCCTGGACACCTTTTGCAATTGGTCTGGCAAATCTTTCAACCTGAGAAAATTCAATATTTTCTTCAACAAAAGAGTTAATTCTCAGATTTCGAGGCTAGTTATAACATTGAAGGGATTTGAAAGGATTTCCCCAAACAGCTCTTATCTAGGGCTGCCTCTCTTTAGAACCGGGTACACTAAGGATTTTAGTTTCCTACTTGAGAGCTTGGATTCCAAACTGGTAGGGTGGAAGTCTATAGTTCTATCTAAAGCCAAAAGAATGGTCCTTATAAAGTGAGTTGCTCTCTCTCTTCCCCGTTATGCTATGCAAACTATGAAGTTGTTGTTGGGTTGTTAATTAATATTATCATAATAACGCAACGAAAAAGAATTTTAAAATTTCTATAACAACCCACATGATCATCCAACACAAGGTAATAAACAAATAATCACCAAACAAGTTTTAGATAATTACATTTTTAGACGCGGTAAATCAAAAACTCTCATTCATTCGTTCTTTGACCCATAAACGTCCTTGCTATGATATCCTAGCTTCGTAGATTCTATACCACTCGATCTTCTCTGTTATTCACCTTATCAAGGAGCAATAGGTGTGTAGGCATCTTGATCTAAACTAGAACTCTCAAATAATAGTTGGACTGCTAGGGTATGTGTTTTCTCTCAATTTTTAGAACTCTTCTAAAACCTCTTAAATACTCACACTCACAAAGAATGATTCTCTTTTCATCTAGACTTGACTTAGGCTATTTATAATATTAGGACTTTCATCTAATGAGGAATCTTAGTATGTCAACAATTGCCCTTTAGTCAATCTTAGATAGAATTACAGATTCCTAGTTAATTTGTAATTTCACACATCTCATTTAAAATAAGATATACCACATGTCCATATGCTATTGATTAATTATCCTCCCATAAATTAAACTCTTTAAATTAATAGTATAATTAAATATTAAAACTAATAATATATAAATATTCAATAATATTTATTCATCTAATCTCATTAAATAAATAAATAAATATATTTAGTCTTATTATTCATTTAATATCATTAAATAAATAAATAAACAAATATATATTAAATTCTATTATTTATTTAATTATATTAAATAAATAGTTATGTGATATATTTATTTAACTCTTAAATAAATATGTAGTCTTATACTATAGTTATTAATTCCTTTAAATAGCTTGAGAGCTTTCCAAACATAGATATATTGCTCCATAAAGAATATATGGTGCTAACAGAGGGACCAAATTGACCTACATAATCGAAGCTCCAATAAATAATATTTAATTAATTGATCAAACATTACTTATTAATTTTGATCCGAGCTATGATCAGAGATCAAAACTGCACTCTAAGATTATGTAGATATATTTACAAAAAGTTTTAACAAAGATTTATCCATCGATATAATTGATTGTCATGTGATATGATCACCCACTATAATATTTATAATTAGAGACATGTATCAATAGATTCCGTTTAATCTCTCTAATTACAACATTGCCCATGTGTTACCATTAATTCTCCAATAGGCGACCTATTTATTTCCTAGTCATAAATGATGATTTATTATAAACTATATCCAATATAGCACAAGCGCTTCTTTCACCCAATAATCCCGAATTAAAACATCACGAGAATATCATTAGTTTTTGATTAACGAAGTTGTGGATTCCACGCATTCAACTTGACGCTCCCACTATCCACAATATTACGTCTTCAAGATATCATGGTTTTGAGGCTCAATGCATCTCACTCATTGATAAGTTAAAAGACACAAATTATGGATATGAGTTAATCAAACGATCTGGATTAAGATCCATCCATAAACTAGTCATCAAACGATAAAATGTAAAGTTCTTCATTAGTCAAATGAAAATTCGTTGAAGATCTTATTCTATCATGTTCATGTTCAATATGTGTTATAACATACTGGTGTCACTATCTGTAAACTCTTTACAATGATCCAAGATTAGATCAATCCTACTATGGAAATAGTCTGCAATACAATCTTATCAAAATAAAGCATCCAAACTTTATTTACCAATTGTGAACATAATTTATACTTAATCTAATTACTGAATTTTTTGTATGTGAACCTCACATACCCAATTGTTATGGGAATGTTTATCACTGCTGATATGGCGTTCACGTCATCGCCTAGGTGGCACTTTTCTCAAGGAGCCACTCAACACTTAGTCAAAATAATATCAGTATCTTCTGACTAAGCTGAAATCAAAGATAAAGATGAAAATACCCTTCTAATATCTAGCTCATTATTTATTAGATATATTCCATGGAATATTCCATAAAATATCCCATGAATATAGTCACGAAAATAGGAGAAGTTAGGCTCACCCCTCTCCTATAAATACCTCTCATAATTCACTTCTCAAGGTAACTCACAACTCTCTAATCAAAGCTGTTATCTCAAAAGATTACTTGTCCCTCGATCTAACTTAAGCACCGGAGTGTAATCAGGGAACAGCTTCCCGATCCTTTGATTGCTTTCTTTTTTTGCAAATAGCTTTTAGAAAGCTTGACTTGGCTCCAAGTCATCTTGCTAGTCTGGAGGGAATATCTTATACCTGGAGGGAATAGCTTACACTTGGAAGGAATAACACACTTGGAACACTTTGACCATTGACCCATTTTTCGGCATTAACAGTTTGACACTAGAAGGAGGGCTTGTGTTGAAAATATTCACATTGCCCTACCAGCAACTAAAAACACTTTCAATTGTCCCACTTAAGCTTTTAACATGGTGAGTGAGGTAGCATCAATTGCAAATGGTCGAGGAGGACGGTCCAACGCTGATAAAGCCCCACTTGTTGACCAAGCTACTCAAAGATGTGCATGCGGTCATCCATCTATAAATAGGAATGTTCGTAAGAATGCAAGCAATCTTACAAATCCAGACCCTAGCTAGGGAAACAATGCTGAAAATACTGGAGCTAATGGAGCTAACAGAAACACGAATGATTGCATTAACCAACTTGCTGTTGCCATCACTCAAATGGCTACGATGCTCACCCAAATTAATGGGATGCCCATCCCACTTGCGGGAGGAGGAGAAATTCCACGTTTGGAAGCTTCTCATCAAAATGAACATCCATTCGAGGATGGACGAGGTCAGGCTCTTAAGGTTAGTCACCACGTTGGAAATACTCGTAACACTGGTCATGGCCCTGAAGGAAGTCGCCATGAAAATGAAAGGTGACACAATGTGGCCGAAAATTCTCAAAACCTATCCCATCATGGAAGTCGCCAAAACTGTGACCTAGATGATGATTTTAACAGTCGACTCCGTGGCCAGGATATGCAAGAAAGGATTAATGATCACCGTGCTGGACACGCACATAATCCAGAGGACGAGCCCCTCTATCTCTGTCAAAGGTTCGTATAAGTTTAGAATAACTCTGTCTATCAACAGATTGCAAATTTGCAGGAGCCAATAGAACGGCTCCAAAGGAACAATGACCCACGAAATGTAGAGTTTAGGAACTTGCTAGAGGAGACCGAGTCTCTATTCAATGAAGACATTAAGGCGACGCCTATTCCTCCACATCTTAAACTTCCAGACCTCAAATACAATGAAATGGGAGACCTTTTGGAGCATTTGGAAACATATAAGAGCTGGATGGAACTAAATTTTGCATCGAATCCTTTCTAATGTTGAGCCTTCGTCATCACTTTGACTGGCATAGCCTGACGTTGGTTTAGGACCCTGCGCCCAAGTTCCATTTTCAGTTTCCACCAACTGTCAAAGGTTTTTGTTTCCCAGTTCGCCTTCAATAAGGTGCAAAGGAAGCTATCTCAACACCTTTATACTATCAGGCAAAGAGACAATGAGAGCATTGAAGCTTTCTTGAATAGATTCGTGAAAAAAAGAGATGAGCGTTAAAAACCGTAACGACTCCATTGCTTGTGGAGCACTTATAGCCGGTTTAAGGAGTGGAACTGTCTTGAAATATATGATTTCAGTCAAGGAAGACATCTCTTATCATGAACTTATCACGGAGCAGCCACATCCATGCTGAAAAGACCTCTGATCTGGAGACAAGCAAGCTCAGCCAAGATATCCTTCTAGGAGGAAAGCGCAAGATAGACTCCCAGGCTAGCTCTTCCAAGCCAGAAGGGAGCGAAAATAAAAATAGCAAGAAGAACAAGGCTGGGAACAAAAATCCCAGCAACAACAATAGGAACCTAGCTCCACAAAATAATTAGGCACTAGGGTTCCGTGAGTACACCCACACCACTGTACCTGTCGCAACGATCTATATTGAGAATGAGCATCTTGGAATTTTCACCATCCCTCCTACCATTAAGACTCCGACAAATAGACGCGACAAATTGAAATATTGCCACTACCATTGTGATATTGGCCATACGATTGAGGAATGCCTAGTCTTTAAGGACAAAATCGAAAGACTTATCCAAAGAGGGCCGCTAAGGAATTATGTCAGGGGCAATGACCAACAGCCGCGCCAGCCCGCTCAAGGAAATCAGCAGCCTAGACAAAAGGGGGAAGACATTGAGGTCTGGGTCATCATTAGTGGGCCAACAACTGGCGATACAAATAGAGGTTGAAAAAACTACGCTCGTCAAGTTAGGTCTAAACCATTTCCACACCAAGTCAATCTTGTAGAGTGCAAAAACAAGGTCCCTTGCCTTTCCAATGAACCGATCATCTTCACAGAGGAGGAAACCAGCGGCTTATAGCATTCCCATAAAGATGCTATAGTCGTTGCCTTAAGGATAGCTAGCCGAAAAGTGTACAAAATCTTGATTGACAATGGAAGCTCAGCTGACATGCTCTTCTGCTTTACCCTCAACAGAATGGACCTAGTATGAGCAAAGTTTGAGCCCGTAAAATCAACATTGAATGGCTTTACTGGAGGTAGTGTCCATTTAGAAGGAGTGTTGAATTTTCCAATCGAACTTGGAACACATCCTTGCCAACACATTCAATCTGTGGATTTCGTGGTTGTGGATTGGCATTCGTCGTACAATGCTATCATTAGGCATCCGACTTTGAATGCCATCCGATCTGTCACCTCAACATACAATATCTTAGTCAATTTCCCAACTGTTGAAGGAATTGGGATCTTGAAAGGCGACCAACAAGCGTCACAAGATAAGACGTTTTTAAAATGTTGTTATCGCAAGGATGTTGCAGTACAGACTTTGAGGTGTCGTGGTACTACATCAAGCACGAATTGAGCCTAGGTGTCTCCATGAAACTTGTAGGTCGTTCTCTTAGCTTTCCATAGCTACCAAGAGCACCTCATTTGGACTTTAGATGAAGAAGTTATGGCCAAAATATTAAAGTATGTGTAGAGTCAAACTTGCCCGAATTTTCAGCTCTTCGACTTTTCCTTCTATTGAACTTCTATGGCTTCTAAACGTGCTCTTCAACTCTGGTTTGGCCCAGCTACATCCCGTTATCATCAATATTTATTTTTCTCCATTTTTTTTCTCAAGAAACTTGAAATTGCATTAAAACAAAATGTGACATTGAAATAAACACTTAAGAAACATTAAGGCTTAAATATATGATTTAACCATAAATCAACCTTAAATGCAAATAAATACACATCGTTTAAATGCACTTTCTAGATTTCATTACTGACCTAGATGCCACAATTGACCTGGATACTTAGCCAAATTTCATGATAGCCAACCTCAAGACACCGTCGACCTCAAGTCACAACTGACCTCAAGTCACGGTCAACCTCAAGACATGGCCGACCTGAAGTCACGGCTGACCATAAGACACAGCCGACCTCAAGTCACGATCGACCTCAAGACACGATCGACCTCAAGTCACAGCCAACCTCAAGACATGGCTAACCTCAAGTTACGGCCCACCTTAAGACACAACAGACCTCAAGACATGGCCAACCTCAAGGCCTGGCTTAACTCAGCTTTGCCGACCCCAGGGCCTGGCCGAGCTCAATTTGGCCAACCTGATGGTATGGCCGACCTCAGGGCCTGGTCAAGCTTAATTTGGTTGACCTAGCCAAGCTCAAACTTAGCCAAATTCTAGCTCAGCCGACCTCAACCCCATGACGCGTTGCCCATCAGACCCATCAACATGTCACACGTGATCTACAAAAGCACTCTGAGTTTCTCACACCAACTAACACACGTTGTGGTAACTGTCAAACCACCTCATTGCCATGGACTTAGTGGGCTCGACCCCCACTCCTTGAGAACGTGAACTCGGTTAGTGGCAAACTCCTTTCTCAAGGCACCATCTATAAAAATCCTTATTTCCACCTCCAAATGTACACACACATAACCTAAGATTGTTGCTCTGTTGGATTTCCATCTCAACTTCGATTTACTTTATCATCGAAGGGTGATCAGGGAAACAATCATTCACCTCTGGCGGTATCTTTTATTTTGCAAGATGGCGTGGTCTCACAATATTTTCAATGTCCGATAAGTTCATCACAAGCGCAATCCAACAACTGACAGTTAATCTAGTTTTTAGCATTAACAGTTTGACGCTAGAAGGAGGTCATATGTTGAAAACATACGTATTGCCCTACTAGAAGAAAAAATTTATGATAATCATACCTTACCTAAACCCTTAACATGGCAAGTGAAGCCTCGATCATGGATGGCCAACCTGAGCCATCTCACGCTGGCACGGGCCACGTGGAATGCATCGTAAATTCTCGATAGCCCAATTGATCCCCAAGTGCTAGAGGACGACCTCCAATCAATCTGAATGTTATCCAAAATGTTGATGCTCGCATCAACGCAACTTACTGTAGCCGTTGCTTAGATGGAAACTATGATAACTCAAGCAAATACAATGGGATACCGGTTCCCCTTGTGATGCAAGAACTCGGTGTTAACATCCCACCTCTTGAAAATCCTGAGGATGCGAGGGAAGAGAGGAGCCTAAAAATAGTCGAGCTCCTACACCAAGCCATCAGTCTGGCAACACGTGCAACAACAAGAAATTCAACCTCGGACTCATCAAAGTCGCAACCCAAGAGTTAATAGAAGCCACACTAAGAACACCGTGCCACATGAGGTGGGGGCCAGTTCTAGTCATGCTTCCCATCATGAGAGTCATAAGAAGCGTGATCTTCGTGATTACCTGAACAATTAGGACCTGAGAGATAGACTTAACAACTGTTGAGCTTAGCGCAATGCTAGCTTAGGCAGGGGTGAATTTTACAATGATGTGAAAAACTCCAACCCAGTGAACAATCAAATTTATGAGCTCCAACGCCATATTGAAAGGCTTTAACGCAACAACACTCCAGGAAATATTGTTAGGGATCTCTCAGAATAAACTGAATCACCGTTCACTGAGGACATCCGAATGGCCATAATGCCATATAAGCTTAAACTTCCTGACACTAAGTATGATGGGGTGGGATACCTTTACCTAGCGTTTAGAGACATATTGGGGCTGGATGGAACTAAATTCGGCAATGAATTCCTTTAAGTGTCAAGCCTTTGTCATTACTTTGATAGTCATAGCTCGACGTTGGTTTAAAACCTTGTGCCTAGGGACTATCGCCTTATTTTTCCAACTCTCAAAGTCTTTCATCTCTCAATTTTCTATTCACAAGGTCCATAGGAAGCTAGCTCGACACGTATACACCATTGCCCAATGGGAGAATAAGAGCACGGAGGATTATCTCACCTGTTTCGTTAAGGAAGAGATGAATGTTCAAGATAAAAGTAACACCACCACTAGTGGAGCGCTTATAGCCGGATCATGGAGCACCACTGTCCTTAAGTACTTGGTCTATATTGGTAAGCCAATCATGGCATCATATCTAGAACTTATTACTAAGATACATCGCCACATTGACTCCAAGAAGACGTCAAATCTAGAGGCGAGCAAACTTAGCCAAGATATTCTCCTTAGAGGGGGCAAAAGAAAGTTAGGCTCTCAGGTCGGCCATTCTAAGAAAAATGATAATGTCAATGTGAAGAAAAACAACAACTGTGACAATGGTGGCCACAACAACAACCATAATAACGGGGGCGGACCTCAGTAAGCCCAGATTCCATGATTTCAATAATATATCCCACTCACGGAGACAGTCGCCACCATCTTTAGAGAATTTGAACATTGAGGAATCTTCAATTTCCCTTCAAACATAACCTCGATGAAAAAGCTGGATAATTCAAAGTATTGTCGTTATCACCGTGGCACTAGGCACATGACAGATGAATGTCGTGTCCTGAAGGATGAGGTCGAGGGAATCATTTAAAGAGCACATCTCAAAGAGTTTTTCAAGGGTGCTAATCAGCAACCCCGTCAACCGGTCCCATTAAAACAACAAGCATTGCACAATGAGCAAGACACCAAAGTTAGAACCATAATTGGTGGACCTACCACCAGTGACACTACTTGAGCGATGAAGAACTATGCTTGGCAAGCAAGGTCAGAGCCATTTCCACACCATGTCAATATAGCTAGACATAAAGACAAGATGCCACATTTATCAAATGATCCCATCATCTTCACTGAAGAAACACAAGGGTTGTGACACCCTTACAAAGACGCCATCGTCGTTACTTTGCGTATTGTTGGTAGGAAGGTATACCGGATCTTGATTGATTATAGGAGCTCTATTGATATCTTATTCAAGTCAACCTTGAATAGGATGAACATAGTTGGAGCGAAAATAGAGCCATCCACATTGTCCCTCTATGGATTCACAAGAGACAACATCTCTTCTGAAGGAGTTCTAACTTTGCCAGTTAAGCTCGGCACTGACCTTTGCCAACATATCCAATTTGTGGACTATCATCGTGGATTGTCCTTTTGCATATAACACCATCATCAGCCAAACAACACTTAATGTAATTTGAGCCGTGACCTTAACTTACCGTCTCATGGTTAAGTTCCCCACCATTGGGGGATAAGCACCTTGAAGGGAAATCAACTAGAATCGCAAAGTCTATGAGGCTGTGAACAGGTCAACCAATATCCACGGTGTAAGCAGGTCGGACAACACCCATGAAGGGAACAGGCCAGCTAGTGTCCACAGTGTGAGCACTGTCTATCTTGTGAATTAGAAACACTTGGGGGCAAGGTGCTCGGTGACCCGTAGAATGTCGAGTGCCTATGATGCTACTATTAGTAATCAGTTTATTCTTTTGTTTATTTCCCATTCCAAGTTTTTTAATTCATGCAAGTCATGAAGATCTTCATGAATAAAAGAATTCTTTAGTTCTTCCTAGGCTCATTTTTTCATGGTTTGCTAACCTTAAAAAAAAAAAAAAAAAAAAAAAAAAAAAAAAAAAAAAAAAAAAAAAACCCCAATAGCTTATAGGCATCATGAAAATAAAGAGAAATAGTCACAAAATCAAAAATCTCCCAAAGGACTCGGGAAAATCAAAAATCAACGATTGAAATTGTGAGGTAGGGAGGCGACGCCACTAAGGAACCCAACCAAACGAAGCTCGAACGGAAATGAAGGATGAATAACCAACTGAAAATATATTGGTTCGGCAGCACATTTGCACAACCCAAACCCCAAAACACCAAATCAAACATTCCAAAATGAAGAACACAGGGCAAGCGGTGAAGGGGCAAAGGGGGCAGGGAGTTCAAAAGGGTAAAAATCGAAACCCAACACCATTGTGAAAAACAAATTGAAGCAAATCAAAACTTAGGAAGCAAACCCAAATTGAAGGTCGACATCCCAAAACGAAGAACACGGGGCAAGCAGTGAAAGGCGAAGGGGGCGAGAATATTGGTATTCCAGGGGGTGGAGGTTCTGAAGCTCCCCTACCCTAGAATACCCAATAAATGGGTATTTAGTAATGAGTTTTTTAGCCTACAAAATACTGAAACCAAAAAAATGTATTATAATTCCCAATCAAAATATTGGGCCAAAAGAACACCTATTTTGCATTTGGGTATTAAAGTTGCAAAATACCTAATACAAAAACTCTACCGAACAAGCCTCTAAAAATTTGTAATTACCTTCATGCATAAAGAGTTTCAAACACTTTAATCCTCCCAACACCAACGAATACAAGAAAAAGTAAATTAAAGTTGGCAACTAATGAACAATTGGGCCAAATAAACCTAAAATTTCATAAATTGCATAAACTCTAAGATCAAAAAAAAAAACTCAAAACAACTGTTGGTCCAGTTAGGCAACCAAGAGGGGGGCAATTAATCGGTTTATAAAAACTTGTTAGAAATAAATAGCTTGTAAATAAAAATAACCAAAACACTTGAATGTAAATTGCAATTAAGGTAAATAACTTGAAATGTAAATTGCAATAAACAAAAGAGAGATACAAATTAACTTTTAATAAATGTAAATAACTTAAAAGTAAATCGCAAGAAAGTAAATAGAGGAAATGTAAATTGCTTGAAAGTAAATGTGGAAAATAAAAGGTACAAGCAATTATTCATGGAGTTCGGCAAACACCAACTATGTCCCCGCCTCCAAGCTCTGGCCTGAGAGGATTTCACTCAACCACTCGGAATTTAATAGGAACCGAAAACCTTTACACCTATTCAATTTGGAACAAGGCTATTGAACGACCTCTTACACTTGATTAGATTTTTCCTAAGGCTATCTAACAACCTCTTGAGATGGATTTTGGTAATTGGAATACAAACTTAGAACACTCTCAAATTGTAAATATAAAAACTATGTAAGCCCACTTTGGATCTTGAAAACTCTCACAAGGATATAAACCTATTTAGATGTAAAGAGTTTACAAGATAATTTAGATGACCATAGAGAGTATTTGAATATTACAACAAGTGAAAAATGAAGCTTAGAATTCTCTTTGGCTGTGTCTTGAAGCTTGGAAGAACACCTCTAAATATAAGAAAAGAAAAAAAGTCTTGGATTGCTTCAAGAATACTTTATGAGTTGTAAAGGGTTTTACAACTTGCATTAAACTCATGCTAACTTATAAAACAATTATTTCAACCATGTTATCTTAATAAAATAAAACACTTTATCAAAAAATAAAAACACTTTAGACAAGAATAAAACATCTTTGAAAAAGTGTGATGGGTCGGAGAAAATAATATGGGTTTGGAAAATAGAAATTATATTTTAATGAAACTTTCAACTCATCTTTTAAATACTAACACATTTTTCAACCCAAAACATATTTATGAGTTGCAAAGTGAAATACAACTTGCCTAAAACACATGCTAGCCCATAACCATTAATTACAAACATGTGATCACCTCCAATTTGTCTAGATCATCACAAAAAATAATTCAAATCAAATCTCACCTATCCATAAATAAATCAATACAAATTCAACCCATATCTTTACATTAAAAAAAAAAAAAATTCAATCCAAAAAGAAATATATCTTCTTTATGGCTATGTTTGGTAGGGGGGATGGATAGGATAAATGATGGATTGTGTATGAAGTATGGAAAATTAAAAGGTGATGATGGATTATATATCTCCTTAAAGTTGTTTGGTAAAATAAGAAAGAATGATAGGAGTAATCCTTTGTATTATTTAGTATGAAAAAAAAAGAGAAAAAAATAATAAAAATTTATAAACACAATTACTATATTACCCATACTAGAAAGATTGAAAAATGAAAATTAGAGGGTAAAATTAATATTTCTCACTATTTGTAATTTTTAAAAATATTTTTCTCCACAATCCTTCCATTTGTGGAGGGATTACTTTTTGTGGGCCCAAAGGATTCATAATCCCTACCTCTCTCCATCCCCCACC
>WUAT03502296.1:0-14933 GCA_010015005.3 Ulmus americana | reverse complement strand
TATATCACTTCTGGACTCTGCTTAACCTTTGAACTTTGTTTGTAAGGGTTTGAGTGTTGAATAACTTAGGCTTCGACCGTCGGCTATCTCTATCTTGATCACATCTCATGTAGGTGCTTTGGAAACTACTGCCTCCACTATACAGGAAGTTTTTCACTATACTTTCCTTTATTTGTTTATCTCATCAAACACTTACTGACTTTAGTATCAGAGGGCCAATGACACTCCTAGTGTTTCTTTCTTTTGCAGTTACTCAGGCAACTCAACCACACGACACAACAAGGAGTCTTCCTCTTTACACTATTTGTCTTGTGTTTATTCATATCGAACGAGTATTAACTTGGGCGTCAGAGGGCTGACGGCTCTGCCATCGACTGCTCTAACACAGATTTTACAGGTTAGCTACACTCTTTTGGGGGACAAACAACATGGTTCTCACTTGTCTATTTTCCATCCTAGCTGACCATCAAGTAGTAGTATGACGCCTAATTTCCTAATCTCCTTGATTGCCTTGAATCGATGTGCATTCAGCTGATTTTAAGTGCATTCTACGTACTCAGCTTACTTCAACGAGCTACACTCAGCCTAAGCATGCCACCCAAGGGCACCACACTTAGGTTGGGGGGGATATAGTGTGCTATTTTGTTATATTTTCGTAACTTTTATGGTTCTACTTCATGGTTATTTCATTCTACTTGGTTGATTCAATATTTAACTATTTGAATTGTTTTGTGTTACTAGATTCTCGACTATGGCTCTACATTTGCAATTGACACTGATGGTGATAAAAAAAACACCCCCTTGGGGCTACGAGGAACCAACTCCTTAATAATATATGTCAAAAAAATGCTCTTACAGGGCTAAGTCCTATGTATAATACAATTGGAATCCATCTACCATAGAAAAAAAAATACTTAGTATAAATAGGCCATACACGCCATAAAGTTGAGTCTACATCAAAGAGAAGAAAAGAAAGTGGCTAAGTGTTGAAGCCAGCGTGCTCCAACTTGGCCTAGAGGTCGCGTGCACCTCCCTCATCTCCATGCTGCTGCTGCTCTTCCTCACAAGGCTCATTGGTAACCTGCGCCTCTTGCTCTTCTACCACCGACTGTGATGGCCCCTCAATCTGCAAGGGAACCTTTTCCTCGACCACTCCACCAGCTAGTTTGAGCTCACACTCACGCCAAACCTCCATCTCATAATCCAGGCCCTACTCAGCTTGCTAACCAGCCTTGAATTCCTCAATCAGCTTAACGTGAACATGCAGGGTTGCATTGACCGCAAGCATCTTTATTTGCTGAAGCTACTTAGCAACTTCCTTCTCCTCGACTAACCTGGCAACTTTCTTCGCAGTAAGCTCCAGCTCTAGGTCGTCATTCCTCCTCTTGAGGTTGCCTTCCCTGGCATGTAGCTGGGTGACCTGTTTCCTCATAGTGGCATTCATAGTTACCAAGTCCGCATTTCTCCTTTCTTGTGCGGTCAAGGTCTGCTTCATATGAATAAAGCCGACCAAGCTCTGTAAAACAAAAACACAAGTTAGATTTTATACTTAGAAATTTCTAACACCAACAAAATACACATGTTACGTGGAGTTGGCAGGTGATACCCTAGTCAGCCGCTTGTATGGGCTCGATGTCACTCAGCTACTTATGATCAGCCGGTAGAAGAAGAGATTTAGTAGCAAGTTAGATGAAAGAAGGGTCAGAGTAACCAGATATGACGCTCAGGAGAGTCAAGGTCACCACTCCCTCTTCTTCACTCATTCTTTCCCTCTTGGCCATGGACTTGAATAGGGAGGGCTCTATTGGAGTACTAGGGGTCGACTGCACCCCAGTTACCTTATCAACATGGGAAGTATCAGGAAGCTTCTTATTCCGCTTCTTCTCGCCTTCACTCCTCCTTTGCTTCAAGGCCTCCTTGGCTGACGGGAAAGAAAAGCCTCCAGCCTTCAACTCTTTTGTAAGCGACAATTCGTCGTGTGTTAGTTGTTGCAGAGAGCAATTTCGGTACATGACATGGATTACATGCCATAGACAGAGGATAGGAAAAAGGAACTTAAGGGGAGTAACGGGTGTACCTTGTTACACCTCTTCCATAAAATTCTAGAGGTGGCTCGCTCGTAGTTTTGGCTCGGACAACATGACCCTATAGTCTCTTTACCTTATTGGAATCTCCAAAAGCTATCAAGTATGCTCTTCAGCTAGTAGACCACTCGACTCCACTCGATTGAAGTTCATATCTACATACAACAAGAATATCAGATTCAGTCTAAGACGTGAACAAAAATAAATAAACACACTCACTTGTTGTCTTCCAGTAAGGTGTAGCATTCCCTATTCCATCAAGCCCACAAACAAGCTCACCTTTGGCGAAGAAGTACTTATCTTTCCACCCTCGGTCATTCAGCCTAAGGCAAGTGACAAGTGGACTCTTCTCCCTCCCGAGGATCAGCTAGAAGTGGCCTTTTTCCTTATCTTGCTCCTTGAGGTAATTAGAGAATAACACCTCTCCAATTCTGCGCTCGACGTCATGTTGCATGCTTAGGCATTCTAGCAACATCAGAAGATGCCACACATTGGGCATTAATAGGCTTGGTGAGATCTCAAAATAATCCAACACCTCCCTCACCAACTTCGGGATGGGTAGCCTCATCTTGTCTTGGAATGGAAAATTGTAGAGTGCCACCCATCCTGACACATGCCAGTTGGCCCGTTCATGAGCCCCAGGGGCTCGAATATCCACTGAATTAGGGAATTTGTAGAAATATCTTAATTTCCCCAAGTCGGCCTCCTTTATCTTTGAGTGGGGGTTGTTGATTAGGATGCACTCCCCGGGATGGCTCAATGAACTGGCCTCTTCTCCTTGGTCTATTACCTGGCCTTCACCCCTAGACTCAACTAAGCCCAAGTCCTCAGTATCTACATCCTCAACAGCTACAAGGTCCCACTCGGCTCCGCACCAGCACTCTCCCCTGCGTGGTCACTCAGTTGTGCCATTGGGATAGTATCTTCCGTACTATTCCCCTGTTGGGAGAGACCTTCATTCTCCCACTCACAAGGGACACCACCCTCACTCAACAATGTGTCAAGCCAAGTAGACTTCAAGAGATCAACAATCTGCTGAGACCTGCACTTAACAACGTGTCGAGTCAACTTCCTCACCATAAGGACTTCTCAAGTCCGACCGACTTCACTCAAATTGATGTCGAGTAAACTTCACAAGCCCCTGGAAATAGTGTCTTCCAACTTCAAGCTTTCACTTAGGCCACACAAGCTACACTTGACCTGATGTCGAGTGAGATCTAGCAAGACAATTTCGTAAGGACCAACACGGTGGGCTCGACCTAATGTTGAGCCAACTTCAAGTTTCTAGGTGATCACAAGCTCCAATGTCAGTGGGCTCGACCTAGTATCGAGTCAAAAATCCACGTAACTTGTCTTCTTCTTTTTAGAGTATACCCATCTGAAGAAGTAAGTTTTCTTTAACCCAGAGATAAAAACCCACTTCAAAAAACCCAGATTTTGGTCCCAAAAAGCTTGAAATCACCCAAAATAAACCAAAACACACCCAAATGTAGCTACAAACAAAAAAAATCAAAGCTTCCAAATACCCACTTCAAATTTTTGACCCAAACACCTCAAAACTTGATGAAACAATGCTTAAAAACCACCAAAATGCTCCATATCTCAAATCCAAGCAGAAAATGCAAGAAAAACGAAGAGAAATCCAGATTTTACCTTGAACGAAGCTTGAAGAAGAAAATCGCCAAGAACAAGCGCTGAGTTCTTCAAAATAAGTTCAATATGCCAAAGTGAAGCTTATCTTAGAAGCCAAGCAAACAAAAACCCACTTTTTGGGTTAGGACACGTGTCGACCATCGACAACACCTTGGAAAATGAAAAAGTGCAGCCCACTTTTTGAATTCCTGCTTCTTCGCGTGTCACGCACATGTCTCGCACGTGTATCACATGCCAATTAAGTCCACCCTGCGTGATCAAGCATGCTAAGGAAATACACTCCTCATACTCCTTATTCTCTAGTGGACTCGACATCATTCTACTTGTATGGCTATTAGTTGCCAAACATCAAGACCACTCGACACAATGTCAAGTGATGTACATAAACTTACATTCAATCAATTGACTCAACATCAAGGTTACACACAACCTTTTGTCTAACCAAGTACACAAAGGTCCGAAGGCTTATCCAAAGCTATACTCGACATCATGTCAAGCAAACGCTCATTTATAACTACCATTAACATCTCCAACAACACCCCACTCGACACAATGTTGAGTGCAGTAAGAATCTCAATGCAGTACCAACTTTGTAAGTTGAGGAACATCATTCATAGGCTTATTCAATGTCATAGACTATTGCACTCGACTACAAAGTTACGTTCGACATCATGTCGAATCAAGCTTATACAAACACGAAAACACATGTTGTTCCAATATAGATTACCAATTAGGCCTTCACTAGACATCATGTCGAGCCAGCCCTTCCCCTTGACTTTACTCGACATCTTGTCGAATCACATTTCCATGACTTTCTTTCGCTTCAAAGGTTTAAGACTCTGGTCAAGATCTTTTTGCTCGACATCGTATTGAGCATTAGACTATTTTCTAGAATACTCCATAGGTGTTCACATGACACTATGTCGAGTCGCACTCTTCATAGTGCATACTGTTGCTCCAATACTTATACGACTCGTCGTAAATTTTGTAAGTTCATACGAAAACTTTGGCACATAAGTGGCACACGTCGAGTTGAACCTCACATTATATCTGCACTCGACACAAAGCAAAGCCACAAATAAAAATGACTTGTCGCAGCATTCCATACGACAAGTCTTTACTATTGACTGCCACGTCATCTTTCCAAGGCTCCGCACAACAACACGTCAAGCTAAGCATTGGTACATGCTTTACTTGATGCTTAGCCAGTAAAATGGCATGTCGTTTCATCCAGCAACACTGTTTTTGCACTATGCAACACACTTGCTGATTTTACACAATTCCACGTGGCACGTCATTCCTACGAACATATTAGTTTCCATGCTACTTTTTTTTTTCTAAGTTGTGAATCATTCTTCTAGTCTTCATAACCAACTAGATCTACCATCTAATATTAGAACCCCTAAACTTAGAGAGTGAGGGACAAATTATATGAGCAAAAATCCACATTGACCTTCTTACCCAATAAAAGGTCAATTGGCTCAACGCCACGTCATACTACAGTTGGGTTCCATGTCACGACCCACCTATGTGGGTTCAACGTTATAGCCCATTTCCATTGGCTCCATGCCACGACCCACTTCGGGTCCTACACCTAAGCTCATTGGCTGCATCACATGGCTTAGCTACAGTTAGCTCTACACTTGGCCCATCCCATGGAAAGCCAATTCTTCAAGATATCCCATTCCACAAGCTATCTACTCTACGAGCCAGTCCAGTCTATGAGTCGATCCATTCAACGATACACCCTGCCCCACAGGCCGGGTCATTTTACAAGTCGGGTCACTCTACAATTTGGGTCACATTACGAGTCGAGTCAACCAACAAATTGGGTCATCCTACCCAGTGAGTCACCCTCTAGCGGGTGCTCCATGACCTTTCAGGTTACTCCACTAACTCATCATCAATTGGGAGTTACATAGCATTCAATACTTACTTGATGGCCTGTCAATATTCCATTATGGCCATCAGCATATGACTCTTCATTCTACCAGGTGTAGAGCCAATAGTTAATCTGTATTAATGAGTATAACTGCTAACCCCTCGCATTGCCTCATTAAGAGCCCTCATAACTCAACATTTCCTATAAATACTAGGGGCATCCCCCTCAATGGGGGATGGTGTCTTGGATGCTCAGATCTAACATCTGACTTTTGGCATGCCCTTTCTCCTTTGAGAGCTCTTAGAATTCTCCTTCTCTATAGTTGGTACCAACGATTCTCTACTAATTTCCATCTTCGATTCCCTCAACGGGAAACACTGCCTCTGCCGCACCCAAATCTCCTGGTTATGGTAACGCTATTATGTCTTTACATATTCTCTTGGATATCATCCTCTTTTTCTTTATCTAACTTAACCGTCAAAGTTCCTTTGGCCAGCACCCCCTAGTGTCAAGGACTTCACGATCACATCTGATTTCTCTGTCTCATAGGTCAAACAAGTTGCCGGTGGCTTCATTCCCACAAGAAATTCAATTGAAAATTTCTACCATCTGCATGGCATACCTTTTTTCATAAGAATTAATTTGTTTGGACATATGAATAGTAAAATAAAGCCTATTCAAAAAGGGTTATTCTTGAATTTTTTAAAATATTTTCATTAAATTATGTTGACCAAGGTACCATACTGTCCCAAAAATGATCTTAAAGGTAAATTAATGTCGTTTCTCAAACACATGAATACATTTTGTCATTAACGCAAAATACATGGTACCAAATTGTCATTATCTCACTATTGTAAGGTAGTAATAATAATAATATTAATAGTAATGATAATGATAATTATAATGGAAATGGTAATTGACAATGATGATTGAAATGTCCAATTACAATTTAATAAAATTAAAGTAATCTAGTTAAACAATGAGACAAATTAAAAAATTCAAATATCAATTTAGAATAATGTTCCAAACACATATTATGTTTAAAATGCTGTTCCAAACACATCATGTTCAAAATACACTATTCAGAATATTGTTCCTAACACATATCCTGTTTAAAATACTTTATTTAAAATACTGCAAAATCGCAATCCAAACAACACTTTAATTTTCTTCCATCATAAAAGGATACTATTGTAATTAAAATATAATTATATTATATCAAAATAATAATAAAAAAAATTATATTAAAGAGTAATGCACGTGCATTAGCACGTGCGAGTCAACTAGTTTTTTTTTAAAAAGTACCTAAACTACCCTTTAATAAACAAATTTAGAGGAATTTGGCCATTTAAACCAATAAAAAAAGTGAATTGGCAACAATGGCCTCCTATTTCTTTTTGATTTATTTAAATATTTAAAATTCAATTTCTTTATCTTCTTCCTTTCTCCGGCATGGCTATGCAATTTCTAGCCCCCGAACCCTACATTTTCAGGCCGCCGCTGCAACTTCCTACCGATACCTACAGTTGCTTCAGCACGATTAAAGCAGTTGAGCAATAGTAGGTCATGGCCGCCTAGTCAAATGGTACAACTGAAGCAATTGAGCAGCCTAAATGGGCGCAACTACCCAATCAAGCCACCAGAGATCGAGATCTGGTTTGGGCTTAGGCTCATTGTCTACCGCTGCACCTTGCCTTCCACTACTATGAACTTAGTTGCCCAAACAAGCCATGGCGCGCTACCGCCCGCTTGCTCAGCCTCTAGGAGCTCGGTTGGACTCTACCAGGCCAAGTGCAACCTTAAGTTGTGCTGGTGCCAGTGATGGTTCAAGATATGTTTCAAACAATTTTTATTTTTTTTCAATTATTATTTGATTTTGGGAGTTACATGTGCAATATAATTTTTTTTAAGGGTTATGGATTTTATTTTTTTATTTGTTGGGCCATTTAAGCTATTGAGCCAACAAATTTATTAATATTTAAAATAATAAAAAAAAGTTAATAAAATTGAGTTTTTAACCCTTAGAGAATTTCATATCAATATTCTAAACATGATTTTTTTGCTTGGTTTGGACTATTCTAAATATGGCATTATATAAAGAAATAATATTGTATTAAAAATGTGGTGAGGTCCATACAGTAATGATGAAAAAGGTGGAAGGGTTGATGGTAAGGCTACACATTTTCAACTCAAGCTGCCCAACCCAGACCAATTTTGGGCAGAACCAAACCAAAATGTGCGTATCTCAGGTTCGAAATGTATCAAACCGAACCTAAATAATTTGGTAACAAGTCAAAAATTGTGAAACCAAACCAAACCGAAACCGACCGAACCCTATACCCCAATTTTGTTTTATACATTTATTATCTCTAACTCTTTAAGTCTTTCACAAAATTATTCACAAAATATTCATTTTAATTATTTATTTATTCACAAAAATTTTCCAGGCCCATACTACTAAATTTTTTAAGAAGACATTACGTCTTATACCCCATTTCTCTTACCAATTACATTTGTACACCCTTTTAAAGGGGAAAATAGGAACGCCTCAAAAATGTGACATGTAAACATTTATACCCATTTTAAAGTCCATTACAAATATGCAACTTTTAAACCCAATTTAACCTTCAAGAGTATAACAAAAATGTAAAGATTTGTTTACATAATAAAAAAAAAATGCTTGGATTGAAAGGTAAAAATATATTTTACTAAAAAAAAAAAAGTACAAATGTAATAACTTTTAAAAAGGTGTGCAAATGTAATGGGTTAGGGAAAATGGGGTATATGGTGTAATTTCCTCCCTTTTAAAAGCCATTACATCTGCATCTTTTTTTCTTTTTTTTTAGTGAATTACATTTTTAACCCTTATAGAATTTCATGTCAATATATATAATATTCATTTTTTTGTTTGTAATTTAACATTTTGAGAAGGGGTAAAATATGTATAAAAGTAGTATGTTTGTAATGGACTAAAACAATGGGTATAATTAAATGTTTTAATGCTTCTTTTTAGGGGCATTCATGTAGAAACCTCAATTTTTTATTTTTAAATTATCCAAAGTCCTAAACTCAAGGCCCAAACTTAAAGGTTCTAAGCACAATTAAACCAAACATTTTTTTCAGTTTCACACTTTCATTCTCTTTTTCTCAAATGAGTTGGTAATGGGTCTAAAATATCCTAAACCAATTTTGGACCCAACAAAACCAAACCCAAATGGTTTAGTAATAGGTCCAAAATATATTAAACTGAGGTAACTAGTTTGGGCCCAAAACTGTCCAAACCTACCCACGTGCAGCCGTAGTTGACAGGGTGTAATAGAAGGGTTTTTGAGAGAATTTTTTGTAAATATCTTTAACGAACGGGCTTGGGTTTTTAAAATCACCAAGGGAGTTTTTAGAATCTTGAACCATACAATGATATTTTGAGCATTTTGCATGCCTCGGGGGTACTAATCAATCATAATGAGGTCATGAAGGTACCTCATGTTTTTTTTTATCAAACACTAAAATATATTTTTGTCATTAACGCAAACCATATAGTACTATAATATCAATATCCCTATATATATATAGTTGGAAAGCGGTATACATGAACTTTTTTATACATATTATTTTTTACATTTTTACCTTAGAATTTAAAAATCTATGCATTTTGTTCCCTCTGAAAAAAAAATTATTTTAATATGAACCTCTAAAATTAATTCCTGGTTAGTCACTCTGTGTGAACATATCGTTGGAAAAAGGTCAATAGATGCAACGATTGAATATAAATAATTAATGAAATGTTTACAAGTGGTGATAGCAAAAGATTCTCTTTGTGCTGAGTCGATGGCTGCTGGTTTGGCCTTATTGTCTGTTCGAAGGGGATGCTTCATGCTTGACAGATCACTTCAACTACCACCCATTCTTTGGCATGTTTGTTCATGTTAAACGTGGTTTATTTATTTATTTATTTTTTTTTTTTTTGTGAATTAGCAAAGTTTGCTTTAAGTTCTTCTTTATTTGTTTCCTCGTGTGTAGTGTGTTGGACTTTGTCCTTTTGTTTCGGTTGTTAATGTTAATCTACCGTTTACCAAAAATATAAAATAAAAATAAAAAGATTAATTGATTCAAATGCTCCTCATGTTAGCTCGATTCTGCGTATTAACTGTCCTCTCTCTCTCTCTCTCTCTCTCTCTCTCTCTCTATATATATTTATATATATATATATATATATATATATGTATATATTATCATTAAACCTCCTAGTTATTAATATTTATTGACATTTGTGGCAAAAAAATGCCACAAAAGTAGGAGGCAATTGTGATAAAAATAATAATAATAATAAAATAAAATAAAATAATCAATAAAAAGTAATATTAGAGAATTGAACAAAAAAAAAAATTTAAATCAAAAATAATATGCAAAGTCGAACAAATTTAAGCCAATAAGTCTAAAAAAAAATTGAAAATTATAGTTTTCGCCATCTTCGTGAAAACAATTTTCTCTCTAACCTCTCTCCTAACAAACCATATTCAACACAATTTTTGCCGGCAGTCCGGCAACAAGCCTAGGTGCGTCGTTAGCCGCCCAACCTTGTTTTCTTGGTGATTGTTGGCTAGGCACGCGAGAAGGCAGGATTTGGTGGCGGTGACGGCCCCAAGGAGTCGGCAACGCTGGATCTGGAGTAGAAGACGAGATATGGACTACAATCTATGACCGGGGAGGCCATTTCCGACGAAGGTGACTATCCTGAGCCGTCGACAATGGCGGATCTGGTATGGAAGGTTCCAGCCTGGTCGGACCTTGCAGGTGGCTCCTATGGCGCGTTCATGCGCCATTAGCGCCTCAACTCATCGCTAGAGCGGTCTTGGGGGTGCCGCTTACCATGGTGGTGCGAGCAAGGATGGCGGTAGGCGGAAGCGGTGGTGTGTGGCTTCCATGCACCACGAGTGGGCAGTCCAACCCTTTTGTTTCTTTGTTTTTCTGATAAATTGTGTTTTATGTTGTATGTGTTTGTGTTTTGTTTTTCTATGATCTGTAATAATGAGGGTTGTTTCACCTTCTATGGTCTGCATTTGTGGTTTATTTTGTTTGAAAATTTTCCATCTATCTTTTTGGATATGGTGGTAGTTGTTCTACTTAGACTTCTATCTAGGGAAGTAGATTTTCCATGTAGATTTAGGTCTAGCATGGTTTTATTCCATCTTATGAGATGGTATGGTCCAGGAATCTCAAGTTCTCCACAGCCATTGGCATTACCATGTCATTATCTGTTTTTAGTTGGAGATCTTGTCAGAGTTTTCTAGTTGAACTTAAATTTGTTTTGTATTAATAACAATAGCTTAGTTAGCTTAACGTCTACAAGTTGTACGTACTTATGCATATTTTCCTCGTACTTTTGTACATAGATTTATTTTTTAATGAAAAATTTACTATTTGGTTGTCAAAAAAAAAATTGAACATTTGCCGGACATGCAAATCCCTTTTTTCTTTGCGTTTGGGACTTCCATAAAGTATATATGCATTCACTTTGAAACCTTCTTCGCATGGACACTTCCTTAGATAGCCCTCACAACTTCAACTAAATGAACTTTAAGAAAGATTTGATAGTATCACTTATCCAAAACAAATTATAATAAAAAAGATGCCATATGAGTTTATCATGAATGAACAATTTTATTGGAGATTGTAAAAAGAATTCGTAATATTTAAGGGCTCCAACACAAAAATTAATAACCAAAATCTAAAGTGAATCAGTTTAGGTTGGGGAAAAAATCCAAATACTATTATTTCAATAATAATTTTGATATTATAGAAAATTTAAATTTCAAGAATTTTTATTTTAATATATATCACTATCCAAAATATTCTTCAAGTTTTTTTGCTTTAGTAATCGGATACCAAAGTAACATTGTAGCCAACAATGGTATGTATCATACTAAAAGAAAGTGTTCTAGCATTGACATACCCACGAGTCAACCTAAAAAGCCCAGCTCCACCAACAACGGCCAATTCTCTATCCTCATGAACATGATTCTGACCAATAATGCTCAAAGAGCTGCCATTATAAGGTCCACTTGTAAACTTATATGTAAAAGTCAACAGAAAACTGAACTCCTCCATGGAAATGGCGGAGCCAGTCCCCAGAGCTCGTCCCAACACCGTGGAATTCTAATCCGGCCCGGAAGTTATCAGGTTGTCAATTACGAAAATTATCCCGCATGTGGAGTCTTGGTCTAAGCCTGTGATGTTGGTGAGCCTATGGGCCACCGGAATGGCAGTCGGATTCGGCCCACCGACATAGTCTTGCATCTAGAATTCAAAGTGGATGGTTTTGGGTTTTGAGACCTATGTGGTGCTTGTAAGATATATTATGAGAACCGGTAGAAGCTTTACAACTACGTTGGCCATGGCTAATATAAGCGCTAGAATGGCTTTTGGTTTTTTTTTTGGTTGTATTTAGTAGTGTTCGTTGAAGTGTATGTGTGTTGGAATTTGGTTATTAATAAAATTAAAAGAAAGTTTTGAGGGTTTTTACAACACATAAAATTATTCCTACATAATATCTTACATTTCCAAGAGACAAATTGTTTCATGAAAAATTATTTTTGAAACAACAAGTTGTTTCGTGAAATAATACAATGTTTCAAATAACATTGTTTAGAGACCCAAATGTGGTAATAAAGGGACATTGAAACTCTATTTTAAGCACAAGATTGAAAATTTTGAAACATACCAAAAAAAAAAAATCTTATCTTCTTTCTTTTTCTTTTCTATTTTTTCGGAACTTGCCAGAAAACTCTAAAAACATTCTATTTGTCATTATGTGAATTTTTATTATTGCTTGGTACTAGATTACAAAAGGCTTGTTATATCCCGAAAGCTATTTGCATTATAAACCTACAAGCAATTGAGATAGAGAAAATATCGCTTTTTGAAAAGCGTATTTGTACGTGTTTCAAGTCTCTTCAAAGAATTTTTCCAACAATCAAAAAGCGATATTTTTCTTTTTGGAGACTAAGAAGAACATGACTTCATTTCTTAATCCAAGAGATATGAAACATACTAGAATATGAAATATGAAAGAGAAAAGTACTTAAATTTTTTATCTCAAACTATTTCAAATTATCTATGTGGTTGATAAACATATATACTAGATTAGTAGCCAAATGTTTAAGCATGAAAAAATATATACTATTTTATACTTATCTTCTTATGGCTATATAGATTAACATCCATAAGAGTACTAATAGTTTTTAATCATTATATATATTTGTATGTGTATTAGTGGATGTTAAAAATATTTTTCTAAGTGGTAATCTTTATAAAGAAATTTATATAAAACAACATGAATAATTTGATTATGCTATATTATGTAATGGTTTTAATCATAACAATATTGATAAATTTTTATACTCTAAAATTTCTGATAACTATGCTATTATTGTTTGTCTCTATGTTGATCTTAAGTAATGACATGAAAGGTGTAATACAAACAAAGAAGTTTATATCATCTACTTTCAAAATGAAAGATCTTGAAAAAATAGATACCATTTTAGGTATCAAAGTAAGACAACATAGTAGGGGTTTTGCCTTGAGTCAATCTCATTATATTGAGAATATACTTAAGAAGTTCAATCTTTTGAATATCAAAGAGGCAAATACTCCGATTGATTCAAGTATAAAACTTGTTTCCAATGAGGGAAGAGCAGTGGCTTAACTTGAATATGCAAGTGTTATTGGTTATAATTTGATTATGCTATATTATTTAATAGTTTTAGTCATAACAATGTTGATAAATGTTTGGATTAAAAATGCTAGGAACCCTCGAACTATTAAGGTTGTCCCAATTACACCCCTCATCTTTTTAAGTATACCGGTCAAACACTCAAATAAACAACAACTTGATTAAATGACCCCTCTGTTAGCGTCGTCTAAGTTTGCCATTATGAAGAGTTTTTTTTTGGTCAAGTTTTTAATCCTTCCTTTTGCATTTGATACTTCACTCAGCGAGAAACCCTTCGAAACTCAAAAAAATTCCCAAAATGCTTTGAATCTAAGATGATCTTTTCCGATCTAGGGTTTGAGTAATGGTGAGGAAGAGTGAAATTTGTGGTTTCTGAGTTGAAGAAGCATCATTACAAGGACGATTGGCTGTGTTGTTACCTAAGCATTTGGGTTTGGGAGTGACCCAAAAGATTCTATACTTCTGAGTTGGGAAAGCTTCATTTCGTAGAAATAGGTAAGCTTTATTGTCCCTTTATTGATTTACCCAACATGTTTTTTGTTGTTTTCCTGTTGTGGGAGTTGTTTATACAATAGATTATTTGGTAAAAAAATTAGCTTTTGGGATTTTCTAAGTGTGGGTTGGTCCACATTTGGGCGTTGGCTTTTTTGGACCATATTTGCTCTGATTGTTTGGGTGTTGGACCCCATTTATGTCCTTTCTGATTTGGTTGGTAGTGAAGTTATTATCGGGTTGGTTTGGAAAAGTATATAGGGCTATATATTTATTTTATTTTCTCGATTTCTTAATGGTATTGTTTAATATTTTGTCTGTAATGGTCAATTAAGTATTCTTTAATTATAATCTTTTTAGTTTTAGGTTCCTGTTATGAATTGTTTAATCTGAATGTTATATTATTCTTTATTGTATAGATAAATATTTCTCACTACACGTTTTCCATGGGAGTCAATTTGTGGAGATGGGTGGCTTGAAGGTTTTTATTGGGGGTAAATCTAATTTCATAGAAAATTGTGATCCGGATAAGTTTTCTTTCTGGGAGGTTGATGAAGTTAGGATAACTTTGGAGTACCGTCATTTAGTGGAGTTTTGGTACAGGGTTCCTGGGACTCTTGATGATGAGGCACTTGTGCAGATTATATCTAATAAGGAAGTGGTGTCTATGCTAGAAGCCATTTCTCAGTTTGAGAGAGTTATCCAATTGTTCCTTGTGCAACCTAGTGGAATTAAACTATTAGAAGGTGACATTGTTCAAACAGAGGGAGTTGTGAATACTGAAGGGCAAAAAAGCAATGTTGATGATGGGAATGAAGCTGCCATCCCTGAGGTTGTGCCAGAGGTTAATGAAGCTGCTAGCAATGTTGAAGGTGAAATTGTTGATACTACTCATGGGGTCCTGCCAGAGGTTAATGTTGGTGCAGGGAATGATAGAGTGGATGGTTCAGGGGTTGAGGGTACTGAAGGTGTGGGTGATACACGAGTTGAGATGAATGTTTGTGAGGAGGCTACAATTTCTCATACTGTTAGGCAGAGTCAAGGAAGAAATAAAGGGAAGAGTGTAGTCATTGAGCCAGATTCTGAAAGT
>WUAT03502078.1:0-14944 GCA_010015005.3 Ulmus americana | reverse complement strand
CTGGGATACCATTCCTCACAACCACATTGAGTGCTTTATTGTACCTTTCAGACGCTTATGCACTAACAAACCTAGCAGAATCATAATTAGCTCTTCTCTTTTTAAAGTTCTTCCTTTTAGGAGACATTCTCATTAATGTCAACATAGTATACAATTTCAACCAAAATGCATAAAAATGTTCAATCAATCTTATTCCTATCCAAGCCAAATATATGGACAAATATGAAGAACAACAAAAGAAACATAAACAAATTAGGAAAACATAAAAATATATATATATAATTTGAGCTTCTTAACACCCTACCACCTGTGGGAGTACGTACTAGTAGTTTTCGAAACCATATTTTCACCAAAAAGATAACAACTAACAAACTATAGAAACTCATCATAATTTCATCCTAATTTATTTATATGCTAACCATTTCATAGCTATCAACACTACTATAAAAAAAAAACCCATAGAACTCATAGAAGTTCTATGTGTTACTCAAACAATTTCCAAAAAAATGAACACCTAAATTCTAAAAATTCTAAGGCAAAAAAGGAGATGTCATCCACCATTCTCAATATACAAAATATAACCAAGGCATAATTCAATAAAAACCAAATGCAACATGATATGATTACGAGTGCATTATAGAACAAAAAAACCTAAAGCATAAGCATATTAGTATCTAAAGCATGGGATCACATAAACTTGATTTTACTCTACAAGTGGAAATAACATTAGCCACAACCACATTAACTTAATACACATTAGTATCTAAAGCATATTAATCACAATTGTCAGCACATCAAAACAAATCACGTCTAAACTAGAAGCACAACATAAACTTGACTTTAGTCTACAATTAGAAAACATCAAAGGGAAAATCTCATATAGTTCAATGGGCTACCCTCTTTTTTGCTAAAGAATTTGTATTGTTTGCTTACAATACATTTCCTAAATGAATCATTTATGACAATATCTATCAAAATTTTTATTTCTCAAAACCATACCAACACAAAAAACTATAGCAACAATCACTATATCTTTCGAAAAACCATAGCAACACTCACCATAGCATTCTCAAAACCAAAGCATTAAACCCAACATTAGCCTCAGAAAATCAAATCTTTTCAACCCAATATTTTCCCAAATACAGACCCATAAATGGTTAATCCATTATACCAAGTCAAACCTAAAACTAATACTCTTCAAAGTCTCAAAACCAAAGAAAGCGTATCAAGATTCACAATAACATTATCAAAACCAAAGCATTAAACACAACATTATCCTCACAAAATCAAAGATTTTTACCCCAATATTTCCAAAATACAAATCCATAAATTGTCAATCAATTATACCAAGTAAAACATTAATCTAATACACTTAAAAATCTCAAAATCCCATCAAATCATGCAAAGATTGAAGCAACCAAGCAAGAAGAAGATATACCACTAAGGAGGAAATGGGTATTTGAGGAAGAACACCCTCTTGGCTACTGCTTAATTAAGCCAGGCCATGGCACAGGACAAGAGGAAGACCCAGTGAGGAAGACACCAACCGAGTGAAGACGACACATGTGGTGATCAGCAATGTCGGACGGGTTCTAAGGGAGTTAGGGAGAAAGAGAAGAGAGGGAAAGAGAGAGATCGATAGAGAGAGGGAAATGAAATTTGAAGAGTTTTTGTTTTATTTCGAATTTGTTTATTTGCTTTATTTTAAAATTTTAATTTTTTTTTTGTTATATTATAAGGGTATAAAGGTAAAAATTGGGCTACTTAAGGATACTCATGTCTGTTGTGAGTTAACACTTGAGTCCATGGTCTGTTTTGAATGATTTATCTAGTTTTATTTCCACTTGAATTGTTTTTCATCTTCTTTGGTAAGGTTTAATACATTCGTGTTCATATTTCAATGTTAAATTTCTATCAACATTCCTGACTATTTTTTATTAATTTATGTATTTTTTTATTTAAGACGAAAATAAAATAAAAGAAGTTAGTCTCGAAAATGAAATTAAAATAAACGTAGAAGAAACAAAACCAACAAATTGCAAAAAAAAAAAAATGATAAATTTAATTTTTAGAGGATCAATAAATATTTTGGTAATTCAAATATATATAAAAATAATTGAAATACAAAAGAATTATTTTTGAAAAAAAATACAAACAAATTTTAAAAAAATAAAAATAAGGCTATTCTAATACTTAAACAAATAAAATCTTCTTTATTTTCTCTGTTTGAATTGTAATTTAGATCATGAAACAAGCACTAATTTACTATGTTTAAATCACAAAAATAAAAATTGTTCAAATCACCAAAATAAAAATTATGTACAGCCCGTATATACACGACATGCTATGTGTTTAGACTTGTAAGAGGAATCATAAGTTGGGGTTTCAGAACTGCAAAAAGTTTTGGCTTTATCTAGGACATAAAGATACAATCTTGCAAGGAATCCATTTGGATTCAAAGGGCACAAACAAGAGAACCTTATCTTATAATGAGACAGTCAGAATGTCATGTTCATCGAAAGGAATAATCTAGTCGTTCATTCAAGGGCAAAGCACATAGGAGTTCAATATCTCTTTGTTCGTGAAGTAGTGGAAGATTGAAGCATAGATATGCATAGGATACACACAAAGAAGAACCTAACCAATTTAACGACCAATGCAATAAAATCTAACAAGTTTGTATGTGGCAAGTATAGCCTAGCAGAAACATAGTGGCATGAAATTGTCAAGTGTAGAAATGATAAAAGGATTGTGAAAATAGCTTTTAAGTGCGGAGAATATTGTTGAAGATAAAACCATTTTAACATAGCTAAAGAGTATATATATAATATAGAGGAAGGAAAGACTTTGAGTGGGGACAAGTTAAGCAACTTGGAGTGAGGAACAAAATTTAGTTACTAGAAGAGAAAATTGGATTGGGAATCAAGTCTTCTCTCTCTCTATGAATAGAACTCTCAATCTTGAGTTCAAATAATCGCAAACTCATCTCATTCTTTTTGTAGCATCTCATGAGAGGAGAGTGAGTTTCTCCTTATGGATATGTCATCCTTTGTTGTTTTTCTCATTTTGTAAGAGAATTAGTTTATCCTACTAGAGAGTGTCATTACATTTTTACAAGTGCAATCCTCTAACATTTGGCTTTTTTTTTTTTTTTTGTGTAATATATATATATATATATCTTAATTCGTTTGAAGATTTTTCACGTAAAAATATATGTCTATTCATTTTCTCTCCTTTTTTATTTTTTTATTTTTTCACTTTGCAAATTAGCTTCTATTCATAATTCCTAACAGGATTTACCAAACGAGTTAGAAAAATTATTAAAAAACTGAATTTAAAATCTCCAAAATTGATTTTAGAACTCACAAAGATACTCCAGACAAAATGTTCGTGTACGTGTTGGAACACGTCTTAATTAGAAAAAAACAAAACGAAATAAAACAAAAGTAGAAACAATTTGCTCTCCCGTGAGCGTAAATAGTTAATGTCACTTTCCATTAACGAAAACAAAACAAGAAAAGAATCTATGATGAGCTAGCTTTTGCTTTATTATTGGCCATGAGTACTGAAATTTTTTCTAGTAATATTGCAAGCACACCTCAAAGATACTGTATCAATATTAATATTATATAGAAAAGAAGCTAAGCATTCATGTCAAATAATTGTAAATCTAACACCTTTATAGCAAACAAAAGTTGATTGATTTGGAAGAAAAAAAATTATAGAGAAAGAAAGAAAGAGAAAATTAATTAAACAAAAGATGATCAAAACAACAATCCTCAAATAAAGATTACCAATTGGCAATGAAGCTGACAAATTTTCTCCTTTGAGAGATTACCAATCCTCAGCTCTTTTTTGTTGTTTAGTAATTATTGAGAAGAAAATTCATCTGCTTCATCGACCCTTCAGGCAATCAACTTATTCTAAACAAACCCACTAATACACAAACTGTCTATATAACATATATATTTTATATATTATATATTGATTCTTTGCCCCTTTTTCATTCAGCTGGTGCTCTGTAGCAAACCGTTCCCTATTCTTGAGAACTTTTTGTTACCGAGCACAAGCCTTGAGTAGGGTACTTTAAATCTAAAACTCAAATAAAACATTCACCAGGATGTTATGCCAGGGCGAAACCTTCATCCTCAGAACCAGTAGTAACACATTCCTTTTCATCTTGATCAAAACCATCAAGGGAAGGGTGAGGAGAATGGCCCTTTCCAAAGGATCTAATGTGATCTTTGAGCGATCTTTTGTGCTTGAAATCCGATCCGCAAGTGCAATACCAGAGCTTCCCGCAATTCTTCTCGTGGGTTCGCCAATCGCCTTTAACGGCGAAGGTTTTGCCGCATTTCCTGCACATAAAAGGCTTGGTGCCGTGCTTTCTCTTGTAGTGAGTTTGGAGAGTTCGGAAGTCTTTGAGTGGCTTGGCCCGTGGATGGTTGATGTTGTTCTTGCAGCCTTGAGCACAGCAATAGCATGGTAGCCTCAGCATTGCCGCTGGTTGTGTTCCTTTTAGGGAATCTGGCCCTTTTCTGTACTCGGATCCATGCCCCCACATATGCATCTGTTCCCAAATTTCATTACATCTTGCTATTAGCTAATTCAATTTATCACACTTTTTTTACTTTTTATGATTATCTATAATTCACAAACATAAATTTTGTGAACAATTCTAATTGAAGTTTTTCACACTAATAACGAAAATTTCAAATAATATTATCCAAATTCTAAACCAAACACCTATTTTTTCTTTGTATTATTGTTTCTTAAATAAAATAAGGTCAACAATAGTGACGGAGCCAAGAAAATTTTGTCCAAGAGTTGAAAACTACACAAAGTATATAGGCATGTCATTTTAAAAGAAATTTGTTTTTGGAGGGGTAGGGCTATATATTCAAATTTAGGAAATATATATATATATATGCACACTATTTTAAAAGAGAAAATGAAATTGAGGTCAGTGTTCCTGGGGACATTGTTCTTTTGACAATCTTCAACTTTTTATTTTTGAAAACAAAAAACCATAAAATGTACTGAATAAGCTCTTAATAAATTGAACTAGCGAGATTATAATGTGCAAGAAGAATAGCATACTTTGTTTGTATATGGCTTTCTAAATGTGTATATATGTATGTGTCTATGCGTATGTATGTATGTATGAAAACTTGTGTGTGAAAGATTGGACTATGCACAAAGGAGTAATGGTTTAAATTTCGCCTCAACCACTTCTGACTTTCTTTACAAAAATACAGAAAAAAATAAAAAATAAAATAAAATAAAATTTTGTGGTATATGCAGTGTCTTAAAGCCATGATTTCGCCTGTTGGAAAAATAAAAAATGAAGGATTGAAGGGAAAAAGAAAAATTGGCATCTCTAATTACTCTTTGTTGTGCTCATGATCTAGGGGTATATATAGAGTCTAGCTAGTCTCTCTTCTTTAAATAATCAAAGAATCATCATATCCACTGAAAAATATAGTTTCAACACACCTCCTATTCGAGTAGGTTTACATAGTTTTAAATTGAAAAATTATCTTTTGGCGAAAATACTCGAGTTGGTAGTAGGTTTAACTTTAATTTCGCATATAATTAAATAATATATTAAGTTTGAATATACCTATATTTATATAGATTTTAGTTTTTTCCCCAAATTATCAATATTCTAGTTGAATTCTTCTGGATAAAATTTTGTTTCCTTCTCTAGGATGATATCTAAAAGAGGGTAATAATGCAAAATATAGTTTGAAGTTAAGGGATATGGATTTTTCTCAAGATCCATATAGCAAGATCTTTATGACCAGAAGGTTTGAATGAAAAAGAAGAAAACATCGTATATATGTAAATTTAATTAGATTAAAAACTTCAATTCTTGAACTTAATTATATATAAATTGTTTTTCTCTAGATATATGTTTAAATCATGCAAAGGTGTGGTGTTCTAAGTTTGCTCCTCTTTTTTCAGGAAAAAAGATATAGGATTTTCTTTTTCTAACCCAAAAATTAATTCAACAGACAAACAATTTAAAACAATAGCAATTAAATACAATTTAGGAAGAATAATTATTATATATAAATGAGTAAACAATCAACTAACCTGCATGTTATTGTACCTATTGAAGGTCTTGCTGCATATGGAGCAAGCAAACTGCATTGGCCCAACAAGAATCTGAGCAGGAGTTGGAATCCAAAACCTACTCTCCATATTAAAAGAACATCCATATTGGAAGCTCTTCCTCATGGGTTCTTCTTGTTCTTCCTCTTTAAAACCAACAACCTTCTTCTTCTTATCCCCATCCTCTTCTAAATTAACTGTGTTGGGCAATCCAATGTGCAAAGCCACTGTGACTTTCTCTATTTTCTCTTCTTTGACCCCAAACTCTTCTACTTTCAAGGGCTTTGTGTGATGATCATTAAACCTGCTTAGAAGAGGCAAGCATTGTACACTCTCCCTAACAAGATCTTGTTCAAAACTCAAAGAAGAAGAATATGAAGAAGAAGAAGAAGATGATGATGAAGAAGAGGTAATTGGCTTGAGCCATTCTATAAAAGTGGGGGCTTGATCTATATCATACTGTTGATAATTATTGAATAAACCCATCTTCAGAGAGCTATTTCTGAAACGAAATCTCTCTTCAGAGGGTTCATATCCGGAGCTTTTGTTTTGTGGGCAAGATTGCACTTATATTGTTGATTTAAAGAAAGGAGGGTTTGATTTGTCTTTTTTGGAACTTTATTTTTTCTTTTTTCATTCTTTCTTTCTTTTTCTACTTTTGGTCTTTGTTTGGAATTGGAGAGAGAGGTAATGGTGGGGTTAAGAAAAATGACATTTTATATTTTAAATTAAAAAGAAATTGACACACTCACACACAAAAAAAAGAGAATCCTAGAATAGTCTGAACTATCCTTATTGTTAGCTTACATGCATTTTTTTCTTGTTGGATTTGATAATTTAAGGGAAAATTTGACCCACATGCACTACTCATTTCACACAAAACATTGACAATGAGCAGAGAGAAAGCAATTTAACATTTGGTCAATACCTAAAAAAAGAGAAAGCAAAATAATTAAAATTGATATCATGTATACCTTTGATTCATTAAAAAAGAAAAGCCGATACAGTTTTACTTCCATTAAGCTTTATTATATCGGGTTTATTGCATCAAAAGGGCCCTAACTTTTGCCGCGTTAAGCGATTTGGTCCTCAATTTCAATTTCGTTATAAAACCACCCTCAACAGCATAAAATATGTGCGAAGAAGTCCTTTCCATCTAATTTCGTTGATTAGTTCGGTTTTTAAGTTGATATGTTAGCTGCACATGAGTCAAACATTAATGGTATTTCAATAATTTAATAAAAAATAAATAAATAATTTAAAAAACATAACCCACAAAATATCATATTTTGTTTAGCATTCCAAAAAGTCTATTTAGCTTTTACCAAAAATTGGCCTGTTTTATTTGGTTTTTGCCTAGAAGTGAAAAACACTATTACAAAAACACTCCCAAAAAGGCTTCTTGTAACGTTGTTGGCTTTTTTTTTTTTTTTTTTTTTTTTTGGTATTTTCTTTGCAAAATTTATTTATTTATTTATTTTTGTTACTATGGGAAAATTTCCTTATATATAAAATGGGAAATATTATTTTATTTCTTTATATTTTCTAACTTCACTATAAGAAAAATGGTATATTGTGACGAATATGTCGCCTCTATAGAGTTATTACGACAATATTTGTCGTTGCTATTGTGGAACACCTACAGCGACGACATATATTGTCGCAAAAGGTTTTTTTTTTTAAGTTTTTAATTGTTTTATTTATTATTATTATTTATATATTTCATTTGTTTCTTGAAATGATTTCCAAATAAAATAACATTTTTAAAAAGTAAAATATGTTTATAATTAATAAAAATAAAATAAATGTTTACAATTAAATAATAAATACAAAATAATCAAAATTAATCTAATCATCTCCTAACTCTTCATATTCATCCTCATAATCTTCTTCCGCATTCGGATTAGGCTATGGATTAAAATTGAAAAATTGTAGGAAGCGACCGGTGAACTTAAGATGAAGCATCTAACTCTGCAATTCAGCAATAAATTGTCTCATATAATGCATAGAATCCTCCATGACATCTAGCCTCTGCTGATACTGCTGTGTCTCAGCTTGAGCAACAGCCAAATTGGCTTGAGTGGGACCAGATGAAGATCCAGGTGCAAAGTTGGCATGTGATGCGGCAGTAAAGGAAGTAGAACTTCCGACGCCCTTCACTTTCCGCCCAACCCCTTTCACATGACTGTGTCGTTTACTGAGAACTCTTTGTGAAATTGCTTGCTCGTCCACCTCAGCACCACACGAACTAGCCTCCTGAGTTTAAGACTGGAGCTCATTCGACAGTTTAGCCTGAAATTTTTACAATCAATATTAAATTACATAAATTTTAATAAGTAAATGCATTTTAAAATATTATAATAAAAAAAAATTATAACTTACATAATCTTGGGCGACTGTCTCATTCACCCACCGACCTTTCCTATCAATGTGAAACATCCTTAATGAGTCGATCACCTCAGGCCATTCTTCAGTTTCAGGGTTTTTGTACACATTAATTAACAAAGTATGTTAATAACATTTGTATGTAACATTACTTTATAAGTAACAATTTATAAATTAAAATTAAAGTTTTACCTTCTCGTAACGCGTTGCTGAATAAGTCTTCAACCCTTGCAAACTAACATACTTTGATTTTTCCCGATTATATTTATTTTTTGCGGATCGTGCCTAAAAAAAAAATTTGTATGAAGAATAATAATTAAGTTGAATACTTAATACATATGCTGGAAAGGTGAAGAGCTTGACACACTTTCTCCACTCATCGTCGCTCACATTGGTGAATGGAACATTTGGCCAGTTGAGCTTGTAGTGGGTGTGGCAATCATACTTGTAGTCACGGTATCGATCTTTGGCCATCCGATCAATACCCATTCACACTGCTTGGTACTTAGCATCAGAATGATTCATTCGCAGATTAAAATAGTGCTACAATAATATAAATTACATTAGGTTATCATAATAATAATAAAAAAATTAAATAAAGATGCGTCATATTCAATTTAAGTACCTCAATAGTTTTTATCAATTGCTCCTTGTAATGAACAGGAACTTGGTCTCAATCCTTATAGTTAGGGAGCACAATGTGTCTGATGTGGTTTCCCACACATCTAGGCACCAATTTAGCGTTGATGCCAATTAGAACGAGTGTTTGCTCCAACCAATCGAAGTTAAGGGGCAACGACTTACCCCCGTTTGCCATGAACCGCTCCTGTAAGTTCACGGTGCCTCTTCTATTCGGTTGTGATACATTTGTAATTTTTTTTTTTTAATATTTTAGTTAGTAAAAAATAAATTGATCTATTAAAATAAAACAATAAATAGTAATTGTAATAATAACATGACTTGCACTGAGCCGATACATGTGAACAGCACAGATGTGATGGATCGCCTCTATGTGACATCATGTCATATATTTCACATTTCGTACAACATACAGAAAAATCAATAGAATAACTAGAAACTTAACATATATTCTAGATTTTTTTCGAAAATACTGAAAATCAACAAAAAAAAAAGCCGAAAACTCAACATATATTCCACATTTTGCCAAAAATACCGAAAAACAACAACAAAAATCATAAATTCAACATATATTCCACAGTTTGCCCAAAATACCAAAAAACAATAACAAAAGCCAGAAATTCAACATATATTTTAGATTTTACCCAAAATACTAAACAATCATCAATAATAACCAGAAATTCAAATATACCTTAGATTTTTACCTAAAATACAACAAACAAGGAGTATAGGTTGTGGTCCTTAGAGCCTAAAGGAACTAAACTAATAATAAGTAGAGATGTTATTTTTAATGATAAAGTATTCCCCTATTTGGAGAAAACTAACATTGCAGGGGAAAAAGAGCATACCAGCCCAATCTATGTTGAGTATTGCATCAAGGATGATTTGGTTTAGGTAGAGTAAGAAAGGCAAGAGGGTTTGGATAAGGTAGAGCCCATTAATGAAGGCCAAGCTCAAGACATTCAAGAGGAGGCTGAACTAGAAGGAGATGATGCAGCAAATCAGAATGATTATCAGCTCATTAGAGACTGGGAAATGAGGCAAATTAGACCACCTTTGAGATATGGTTTTGCGGATGTTATTGCAGTAGCTATTTCTTAGAAAAGTGGGCTAACCAACTATGAACCAGAAACTTATAGAGATGCCATGGGATGTAAGGATTTGTCAAGATGGAAGCTAGTTATGGAGGAGGAAATACAATCCTTGAGGAAGAAAAACACTTGGGAGTTGGTGACTAAACCAGAAAACCATAATATTGTGGATTGTAAATGGATTTACAAGATCAAGGAAGAGAAAAGAATTCCCCAGGGGATCAAGTATGGTATAAGGCTAGGCTCGTGACGAAGGGGTTCACACAAAGAAAGGGCATAGATTTCACAGAAATTTTCTCACCGGTAGTGAAACACAAGATGATAAGGATGGTGTTAGCTATGGTGGTCCAATTTAATTGGGAGATTGAGGAGATGGATGTGAAAACAACGTTTTTACATAGAGAGCTTGATGAGACTATCTACATGAGGTAAGCCAAAGGCTACGAGGAAGGAAAGCATGGGGATTTGGTTTGTGAATTGAAGAAATCCCTCTATGGCTTGAAACAATCACCTAGGTAGTGGAATAAGAGGTTCATTTCAATTGTTATCAACTTGGGTTTCATGAGGATCCTCTATGATGTGTGCTTGTATTACAAATTTTCACAATATGGAGGAGATGATGATAATTCTTATCTATGTTAACAATATGCTCTTGGTTGGTAGTAGTAAGGAGATAATAGGAAGACTAAAGGCTCAACTTAGTTCGGAGATTGAGATGAAGGATCTTGGTCATGCTCAAAAGATCATTGGGATGTGTATAATCCAAGAAAGGGAGAAGAACAGTTGAAGATTTGCTAGGCTTCATACATAGAGAGAATGGTGTCTAAGTTTTCTATGTCGGATAGTAAACCAATAAAAATTCCCCTTGCTGGTCATTTTAAGTTCTCCAGCAATTAATGTCCAAGTTTGGATGGGCAAAGAAGGAAATGGAAAAGATACCTTACTCTAGTGCTCTTGGCTCAGTTATGTTCACTATGGTAAGCACTATACCCGATAATTCTCATGCCATTATTGTTCTCAGCAGGTATATGTGTAATCCCAAAAGGACAATTAGCTTGGGATGAAGTGGTTGCTATGGTATTTGAAGGGTAGTTTAGATGTAGGGCTTATTTATGAGAAGAGACAAAAATCCATCAGGTTAGAAGGTTAGCATATGCAAACTATGGTGCAGACCGGGATGAGAGAAGATTGATTACTTCTTATGTCTTCAACTTAAATGGATGTTGTATAAGTTGAAAAGCCAAATTACAGCCTGTGGTAGCACTTTCAACAGCCGAAGCAGAGTATGTAGTAGCAACAGAAGCTATTAAGGAGGCTCTTTAGTGGAAATGGTTGTTGGAAGAGTTGAAGGTCCTAAAAGAGCAGGTGGTGTTGTATTCAGATAGCTAATGTGCGTTGCATTTATGTAAAAACCAAGCATTCCATGAGATGACAAAGCATGTAGATGTTCGGTATCATTTTATTCGAGAAAAGGAGACAGAAGGAAGCATTCATATGGAAAAAGTAGCAACAAAGGAAAATCTTGCAGATTTAGGTACCAAAGTTCTAACTCTAAGTAAGTTCAATCATTGCCTTAGACTTCTTAGAGTAGGAACCATATGATTTGTTGATTCATTGTTGAGTTTGGATCTTGAGTTCTCTGCATATTTTTAGCTTGTTTTAATTGCTGGAAAAAGGTAGAGATTTTTGGTTTTTTGTTGAACAATTAAATGTTTGGAGAAGAGTTCTTTGCTGCAGAAGTTTTTAGCAGTAGTAGCTTTTGCAATGCGGCACAGGCTTAGAGTGCCGCGATGCGAATCTCTCATGTTGCAATACAGTTCCTTAGTACTGCGGAACCATCATAGTAAAATCTCTTGGATGTTGGTCGCACCACGGCACACTTTGAGCCGCGGTGTAGCGCTATCTTGATCTGTAGCACTTTTGGTTCCAAACCAATCTCGCGCCGAGGCATACAATGTTCCGCGGTGCGGTGCCAAGTCAATTTGAAGCAAAAGTCGGGTTTTCTCTACTTGGGCTAATGGGATACATGAAACACACCGTTTCATTTACTCATTTGGATGGCTATGATGTATTTTGAGTGGAGATCAAAGGACTAAGAATCTCTTGGTAGTTATGTTGGTTATTAACTTATAAAAGGGGTTTTGGAGAAGCAATGAACTAAGTTCTTCACAAGTTCATCTCAGATCATATTGTAGCTGTGTTTTAGAGAGAGAGAATTATTTCTTTAGAGATTTTTCTAGAGAGAGAGGGTGTGAGTGTGAGATTGGGGTTTAGGGCTTTGTAATTGGAATTTTCTGGGGAAAATTCTAGCGTATCTTAATCCTTAAATTCCTTTTCTTTCTTTTCTCTTTCTTCATCAAAAATACATTGTTCTTGGTGAGTTGTAATTGTAATTGTGAGAACTCTAATGATATAGTGTAGAGAGCTCAGAGGAGCTCATGGGGACGTATGCAATTTGCCAAACCTCTAACAATTGCTTGTATTTTTCCCTTTCTTTAGTTGATTCTTGCTTGGTCCAAATCATTCATGATTTGGGTGTTTGAAGATCATCACCTAGGATTTGTTGGTGATTTTCGACAAAGTGGATATATAGAGGAGATTATTAGATTGGTGGGTTTTTAATATAATCATTATAACGCCTAAAGTGTTTTAAATATACTAGTAGACTATTTGAATACATATTAGTAGGATTTTCCCAATTCTACACCAATTTTCTATCTTTTATTTTTAGTATCTTGAAGATTTTTGTTTGGAATAGGATAAAATATATCTTTGGTGGTCATTGTCTTTGTTTTTGGTGGAAATCTAACTTTTTAACTTTGAGATTAATTATCTTTGAAGAAGAAAAAAGAAGGATCGATAAGACATAAAAGAGGATTTGGGGTAACTTGTGTGTGCCTTGAAGTGTACTTCACACAAGCTAAGGGTTTGAGAGAAAAGGTATGCCTTCTCTCTAAAATTGGTCTTAGATCTAAGATTTTGGGCGAGGGAAGTGCTGTCGGCGGCCAGGCCAAGGATAGAGCGCTTTAGCGCTGAGTTCCTCAGCCTGACCCAGCGGTGGATCTGGGCTGTGATGGTCTTGGGTGGGGTTATCGGTTGAGCTGCTGGTGTTGGTGAGGTCAGTATTAGCAGGTTTAGATCTGGAGGACAAGTATGGCTAGGGATTTGTTGGCGCGAGGTGGATCTCGCCAGGGGTGGGTTTGTGGTGGCGGATCTCGTCGGATTTGCTGGTTTTTTTTTTACTGTTGTGGGGCCAACAAGGTCGAAGGTGAGGGTACCAGGAGGCACTGCTGCTACTACCACATGGAGAACAGCTGAAAAAGGTCGTGGTTTAGGCGGGTCTCGGGTTTTGGTTGATGGGAGGTCCTTCGGCAGGATTTGGGCCACGTGGCTGCCAGGATCTTGCTCGGGGAAGATTGGTGAGATCGATGGCTAGTCCTAGCGGCGGGTATGGTAGTGGTGGGTTGGATGGAGCCGTTTGCAACTTTTTTTTTTCTGGTCTGATATGTTATCTGGATTTGTTGTTTGTTGTTTTCTATTTGTTTTGAGTTGTTGTTTTAGATGGGTTTGCCCTTTGGGTAGATCGAACTCATCTCAGTTTATTTTGTTGTCATTTCTGTTGCTTGAGAATTTTTTATTATGTTTGATTGTGAGAATTGCGCTATATTATTGGGAGTTTGGGATGACTTGGGTTTTCACTAGTAGGAGAGTTCTTTCTCTGATTCAGATTGGAATACTTTATTTGGAGGATGTTGCAGCTCAGCAGTGTTTGGCAGGTTTTTGCAAATGAGGGTAGCGAAGCTCCGTCCTTTGAATATAACAGCTACGGCTTGCGAACATCGATTTGCATTGAAATGTTTCTGGCTGCTACTTATGTTGGTTGGAAATTTTGTCCGTGTGGGGTTCCTTCCTGTTGAAAGGCTTTGTGCTGAGCCTTTGTCAGGGGGTGTCTGCTTCCCGAGTGGTGTTTTGCAACCTGCGTTTGATAGAATCTGGACCTTAGGCAAGTCTTGGAGTATTGTCTTCCATTGTATTCTTAGTCTTTGAATTTAATGAAATCTTTTGTTACCAAAAAAATAAATAAAAAATTGGGGTTTTTTGTTTTAGGTTCTTTTTAGGGTAAAATTATTAAAATATTCTTATGGTTTGACGTTTTAATGGATGTAACTGAGAGAATTGAACAAATTCGCACATATTTCACAATGTTGAGGGCTTGCTTAACACGGTATAGTTTAGGGGTCTTTAGCTGCAATAAACCCTATTATATATATATATTGTAAATTCTAACATAAGCTGCAGAAAAATCCTATTGTTCTTTAGTATTATCATCTATATGTATAATATGTCCAAGTATTTCATTTCCTAAATTTCTAAATTTAAGGGTATTTTTTCACCAACTACCGGTAAAAGTAATTGACATTTTGTTTTTATTAGGCTTCATTGGGAAAATCTGTCTTCAAGATTTCATAACTTATATTATTAATTTATAGAATTTCAGTACCATTATATAAGTTTGATGCTTAACTTTGGTTTTATTCTCTGTTTTGTCTTTTAGTATGACTTTAATTTCAAGTTTTCATTATGTATTGTACTACTTTAACCTGCTTAATTTCAAGTAATATATATACATATATATATATATATATATATATATATTACTTTAACCTGCTTACCAAAAAAAAAAACAAATATTAGTTTAACTTCCAATAAAA
>WUAT03501754.1:0-14956 GCA_010015005.3 Ulmus americana | reverse complement strand
ACGCTGTTTAGACGCCCTTCCATTGCTATTTGGTCTGGTCTTCCTCCAGAACCTCTTATTCTGCCCCTTTCGCCTTGTCAAATTTCTTTATCGGACTTTTTGTCATCTTTCGGTTGCCTCCTTGACATTCCACATTGTAACATCTCTTTCTCTAAGAGTGATCTCCCTTGATATCTATAGTGTACAACCCATTCGGAGACTAGCGTCTCATCACTTGATGTAAGGTTGACACTACGCCCTTGACTAAATGAATCCACTCCCTCCCCATTATCACATTCATGGCCAAAGGATTGTCCACTACTAGGAATTTTACTTCCATAATTCTATCACTTGTGTACACTAGCAGGGCGATTACTCCAAGAGACTTCACTTTTGCACCATTAAACGTATGTAGAGAAGTTTCCACTAGATGAATCATTTGCTCATCAATCCTTATCCTTTGGAAAGCTTCCCAAAATAGAATGTCCAAGATACTTCCCCATCAACTAGTACCCTTGATACCATGGTATTTGTTATTCAGAGCTTTATGATTAAAGGGTTTGTATGAGGTAGCTTTACTGTCTCTAACTCTTGTTTGAGAAGGTGATTGGGATTGTTCCGGGATGAAATTCTCCTCCGAAAATAGTATTAACATACTTTTTCAAGGCTAGGGTCCGGAGGTTTCTTTTGACTCTCCTCATCTTGTATCGGTCATATTTATCTTATTTCTCGACTTGCTCCCAATGGACGAAGGATACAACCCTTGGCTTTTGTCTAGCTTCCTCCTCTACCAAAGTTCCTTCTCTCCCAGCATCATTTTCTTGCACGTTCAGCCCTTGGGTCTTCTATGCGGAGGACACACCGCCTTTGTAGGGGACTTTGTTCTTAACATACTTCTACAACTCCCCTTTCTTTATCATGCTTTTTAACTAGTAGTAAAGGTTCTTCCAAGTTGCCAAAGCATGCCCAAAATCTTTATGGAAATACAATATTGGCTTCAATCCTTCATATGGTCTGAAACATTGTAAGGCTTCAAAGTCCTGAAAATGTTCTAATCTTTCAGCTTTGCAAAAAATTTCTCTTGAGGTATAATAAAAACATAATAGAAGCTCTCTTCCTCTGGATTAAATATTTTTAGAGGGCTGCTCTAATACTCTGTGAGCCTCTTCCACTGATCAAATCTGTTTACAGGCTTCTGTTGCTTCTCATGTATCCTTTTTTTTTTGCTTCTTGATGCTTCGAAGGCCTTCTCGAATCATTATTCTGAGCCACCGCTATAGTTGCACTTTTTTCCATTCTTTGTCTATTTTCTACCATGCGAAGGATTCCTTTAGCTCTAGATCTAACCTCGTTCATGTCTAGTGGAGGAGTGTCTATAAACCTCTCATTAATTAGGGATCCATTGATCAACCCTCATAGAAAGAAATTAGCAACTTGTCTTGAATCCAAGTCATGGATTTGATCTCCTACCTCCAAAAACCTATTAATAAATTGCTTGGGAATCTCATCATATCTATGCTCTAAGTGTAGGTCTGCCATCATCTTTCTTTGCGGATAGTTATTTTGGTATTGCTCCAAAAACATACTGCCAAATTGTTCGAAGCTTCGGATTGAACCTTTAGGAAGTTGGCTGAACAAGGTCAACGCTGGTCCAGTCAAATTAGTTAAAAAAAGCTTGCAGATAAGTCCTTCAATTATTTCCTCCAGTGAGATAGACTACCTGAACTGCATAACATGAGTGATCGGATATGCCTTTCCATCGAACTTGTCCAAGATTAGTAGGCTGAACTCATTGGGTTTTACTTCTTGGGTTATCCATGAAGCAAAAGGCAATTTAGAAATTCCTCTCAGGGCCTCCACAACTCGATCTGTCGAACTATTTAGCCCTGCTCCTCCAATTCTTCTAGCCACCTCTTCAATAAGTCTCTTTCTTAGTTCTTCAGTATTGGCAACCTTCTTCTTCTCATTCCCTTCTCTCAGAGCATTTTTCCCGGATGACGAGAAGTCTTCCTACTATGAATAGTTCTTAAACTTGATTCTGCAGAGTTCTTTTTAAACTCGGTTTCCTTCTTATTTGCCATACGTTTTTCGCCTTCTTCTTCTATGTATTCTCTTATCAGCTTGATTTTCTTCATCTCGCTCACACTTTGTCTTGTCTTTTACAAACTATTCCTTCAACAAGCTGTCTTTTTTCTAAAAGTCGTTGAATATTTCCTCAAACAACTTCTTCATCTCAGTTATCATTCTTGAGGTTGCATTAGTCTTTTCTTGATAGCTTTGAATGATCCCCATCAATTATTACATCTGCACCACTATCAGATTGCTTGACTCAACATGGTTGTTTTTTACTTGGTTCAACGAAGCTCTGGTGTTTGTTGATCTTTGCCATTGTTTCTAAAACCTGGAATGAATATCAGTCGAAGTATTGTGAAAACATATCCTATAAAATTGAAACTTCAATGAAAACAAAAATGTTTAATCAAACCAAGAACTAAAATTCTCAACAAATTAAAATTTGTAAACATGAATAGGATGATTTGATCATGAAATTCTGCTTAGTTGGATGCTGTTACATGCTTTTCATTTCGAATTCCCACAGACAACGCCAATTGGATGTAAAGAAAATCTGGACAAACAATAAATCTCTCAAATTCTCATTCAATGAAATTGTAATACAACCAAAAAGGAAAGATTGATCTCCTAACAAAGGTTCCGAAGTGTGAAACACCAGAAAATTCTCGACTTTCATCAACTAATTCGTTGTAATTAAATGAGGGTTAAGGGAAATTAATGTGATAATGTTTGTAATGTTTTGAATTCATCAAAATTTTACTAAGATATTTACGAATTTTATTGTTAGTTTAATCTCATAATAATAAGCATCTAATAAGGAATAATGCGTAATCAAATAGGAAATTAATATATTCTAAATTATACAATAAAAAAGGCTTTAATGATAAGAAATGAAAGGTTAAAAGGGTGTTAGAATTATTAAAATGAAGTTTTGGAGGTTTTAAAATCTAAAAAAAAAAAAAATATATATATATATATATATATAAGGGGCCTTGGGGGTGCCCCAGCCAAGGGCTGCTTGGCCAGGCACAGTCCACACGGCCCAGGCACGAAAGCAATGTCCAGCAAGGAAGCAACTCACTTGGCCAGGGTGCCCAACCGTTTGGGCAAAGTCCACTCTGGCATCCAAACATCTGCCACACGTCTAGGCATGCGTACACAGACTAATGCCAGCTATTCGGATGCAAGGTGCCCCTACTTGGCCAAGGTGTTCAGACCCATGTGTGTACAAGCTAGGCAAGCACTCGCTAAACCAAACCTATAGAACAGGCTGTTCAGCCAAGAAGGCACCCAGCCTCCATGCCAGGCCAAATAGCCAAATTTCTTCCGAGCCAAACTGGTCAAAACAAACTTTGATGCCAAGCTGCTTTTCTGTCTATCCAAGCACCACCACTAAGCAATCTGAGGGTTATCTGGCAAGCCAAATGCTCTGGCCAATTTACCTAGATAGCTTGAGGAAGAAACCACACCAATAACCTCACATGTCATTTGATGTCCAACCAAGGTTGTGTCAACAAGACCCCCATCCGACCAAACACAACCCGAATAGGCTTGGTGGAGGATGGTTGTCTGAGTAGCTATGAAGAAGGGCTAAGGTTAGTGGTTGTCCAGCCTAAACATAATAAGGAAGGATAACCATTTCTAGCACCCCAAACAGCCTAATACCCAGACAGGTTTTGGTGGAAGGTTTGTTGTGCAATCAAGCCAACCAAACACAAACCTATCTCAGCCTTTTATATAAGTAGAATTGCTCTTGATGTTAAACAACTTGAGGGTCCCAAACAGCTCAACATCCGGAAAAACCTTGAGTCTTGGAATGGTTGTGCAACCAAGTCCTATTCAGCCAGATTTTCAAGCCACTTCTTATCAGCCAGAAACCATCTCCTATCCGTTCAGTAATTGCCATAATCTGGTCACTAAGAGCCAAAATAAACATTCCTTATAGTCTAGGCAAGCTGGATGGAAGGGTATCCCAATTGGAAGCAAATCTGGGCAGGATAGCTGAATGGCTACCCGAATAGGACCATTACCCGGACATCACTTGTGTTAAGCACACAAGCAACTTGTCATATAATTCCTAACCAACCAAAACACCCCTATTCGGCCATGAGAGGCTTGCATGGCCAGATATCCTTTGCAAGGCAAGATAGGAGGATGGTTAGTCGGGGAAATTTAGTGGTTTCCAGGTGTCCATAGCTGAGGCTACCACCTCCTCTCTCAGCCAATGCTTGTCTTGCATGGAAAAAATTTGTCTCCCACTATGGACTAATCAGCCAATGGTGAACAAGATTAAACGCTAATAATGTTTAGTAAACTCTATAAATATAGCTTGAGTGAGCTGAGAAGAATTATTTGAATTCTGAAGCTCTCTCTCACTCAAAGTATCCCTCTCTTCTTCTCCTTGTGTGGACGGCAGAAGCAAGCAACAAGAACCAATTGTGTTCTTGCTTTTCCAACCCTTAAATCCCAAAGTCTTGAGACCAATTTGAAGCTTAAACAAGCTAAGGTTTTCCCCATGTAATCCTTGAGAATTTAAGAGTTTTTGAATTGATTTTTGATGCATCAAATCAATTTGTTTTTAGGTCTGTTCTTGGCTGAGGAATTTGATTTTGAGGAAGCAATTCCATCAAAGTTTCCACAAGCTTTCTTGGTGAGAATTAGTGAAACAATTGATAAATTTCTGTATTAGATTTTAGATATATTACATGCAGAGGTTTTGAAGAATAGATTGAAGTTCTATGTGTTGATTATTAAAAAGACAGTTTTGAAACCGATTTTGCATGTGTTATTTTATGAACCAAATGAACTCCGATTTTTGCTCCAAATAGCTTGTTGCAAAGCTTAAGAAGTCTAGTTTATTGTGATAACATTCTAGAGCAAATGGCCGAGCAGAAAGTAATTCTCTACATAGACCTCACCTTCGTGTGAGAGCTTTTAAACGGTGATCTTCGATTCTATCACTGCCAGAAGGTTGACAATCTTTTATTTGGAAAATTTGGTGGCAAAGGAAGAAGGTTCCTAACTAATCCTTCTGGCGGTAGCTAATCAATGACTTTGAATCGGAACCGTCTGATGAGAGATTCTTGACCTCTCATAAACGGGAGCGGATTTGATCAAAGCAACTGAGATCGGTGAAGGCAGATTTGTTTTGGATTCTTGCTCATTTTGATATTTCAAAAATCTGAATCCCTGTTTGTGTAACGACCTAGGATTTTTAGACCATTAAAGAGTTTAAAACTGAGTTTAGACTAATAAAAAATCAGAGTAAAGTTTTTTTTAACATGTAATACTTCTTTGACTTCAAAATCATTTTAGATACTAGCTTGGGTATTAGCTAAGAAAAGAGTTTGAAAAATTCTTATTAAACCATGAGTCTAAACTAACATATATTAAAAATTCGAATCGTTACTTACTTTCATAAAAACCATCTTTCGGTGTGGTTGTCTTGATTCGTGAAAATGCGGAAACATAATTACTTAAAGTAAAGCCATACTTGGAAGAAAAATAAAAATAGAAATTGCCTCCTGAAATAATAAATAGAAAAACAATATCAACTTAAAAAGGAGAGCAATTTAACTTCAAAATTTTCAACCTGTGCAAAAATGATTAGCGTGGCAGTTGGTCCCATTACCCACCTTCCAAAGCTGACCATAATACTAACATCTCTCCAGAAGTGCAATACGTACTTGTCGTTGTGCCTACAATAGGAACGTAAGTCGTGAGCCAAAGCCCAGCAAGTACAGATATAGCTCACAAAATAGGTACAACATATCCAATAAACATAGAAAACATAGAAATACAATAATATTGTCATGATTCATGAATGCAAATGCCTATTAAATGCAGACATTTACTTGATTTAACTTACTATAGTCTAGAATCTTTAGTGATTGTTATCTAGACTCGGACCCTTCGCGCTGCCATCAAAGAGTGCCGGGGGGAACGACCCAAATTCAACACTAGTCCTATGGTCATGACTTGTCATGTTGTTCTGAATAAGGGAACGTCCTCTAAAACTTGAATAACATGTGTGAAGACAAAAGCCCCATGAAAGTGGGTGGTATGACATACCTATGTTCATTAAACTTATACATTCTTTCCATTCTTATAGTCTTCATGTTGACATTAGTCAAATTGTGGATCTAATGCAATTCAATTTATCATGTTGAGACTTGTGACAGTTAATTCTTTATGTTCATGAAACTGTCCTAAAATGCATGGCTGTGAATGATGAACAGGCATGCTTGATAACTGTATGCAGTGCATGTAATCATATACAAAAATACTTATAACATGGATAAATAACAGATAATCCAAACATAGTACAACACAACATCAGTCATTCCAACAAAAAAACACAGATCATCACGAGCACACTTATTCAACATGTTCCATGCATCATTTTTAGGAAATCATTTGTTCTATGTTATAGGTGAGATCTGTACTTACCTATTTGCAATGCTCCCTACAACAGAATCCTCAAGGATTTTAATCCTAAAACATAACATATAACCTTTATTAAAATCCTATTACTGAATCATCAAATCAGTAAAGATTTTTCATGCACAACTTATTTATGATAAACACCGCCTGTAAATACATATTCTAGCTTGTTGGAATAACACTTGAAAACTTTTAGACTTGTGAAAACTTAATCCTTTAAAGGACCCTTTAGTTACTAAAATACAATCTTAGAAACTTGGGAACCAAAACTTAAACCAACTCAAGACTAGAATTTGGTTAAAATCATTTAAACTCAAAACTTGTTTAAACATCCTACATTGCCTTTAAAACCCTATTGGACCCTTGCTGGGTAATTTGGGCCTATCACCCTCAATTCGGACTCCAAATGGGTGAGACCATTTTTAAAAGATTCCTAAGACCTTTAGGTTTAATCCCTCAAACTTTGGCTTAAAAAATCAACTTTAAACTTGTAAAACCAAAAATCCCTTTTAAACAAAAGACTATGGTTTGGACAGATTGTGGTACTGCTTTAAAACTGACTTGACATATTCATTTTAAACCTAAATAGGGTCCAACCACTTGAAAAATCTTAGTAACAAACTCAAGTTTAATCTATAAAAATACCAAATTAGAATTCATTTGGACTCAAGAAGAACAGGGCTGGAATAGGGCTGAACTCTATAATATTCCAGTTTACAACATGTTTTAAAAGGTCCATTTTAACTTATAAAAAATCCTTTATAATTTCCATTAAAATTCCAACATTTAGGTAACACCTTAAAGTAGGGTTCTTATACTTTTCATGAAAAGAGAAACTTTCAAATTAAGGATTTAAACATATAAAAACTCAATTTCTTTAAAACAAGGTTGAACAGGGTTCCTGGTGAAAATTCGGCCTTTAAGGCCTTATAACTCATATTTCCTCCGATCATTTGCTCTCAAATTTTGACATGATAAACTAGACACAAAGAGCTTTCCAAAAAGCTATCATATTCATGAATTAGAGTTGTAATACCCCTTAAAAATATTTATACAAATGGGGTTACTGAAACTGTCCAAAACCAGATTTGTAGGTTGGAAATTTAATTTCCACATGAACAATCTTGCATGCAAATCTCAATACAATTCATCAAACATAAAAATTCTCAATTCACAAAGATCTTATTACACATAAAACAGGGGATTACCTAGAATCCATTTTCGGGGAAGGCTTGAAATTGATTGAATCCAAAGACTCCTTTTATGGTAGTGTTTAGGGTATTCCTTGCATGTTCATTACAAAAACATGAGTTAATCCAAGAGTTTATGGAAAACAGTAAGGAAAAGTTTAATAATCTATTACCTTAGGAAGGATTGTAATCCTTAGAAGTGTTTGGAGTTGGAGGAGCCAAGAACACGAACGTTCTTGGTTGTGTTCCTCTTAGGCGGTAGAGGAGAGGATTGAGATGAAACCCTTGCATGTTCATAGTTGGTGGTTAGTATTCAAACCAAAATTTCTGTAATATGCATGGATTAAATCAAGGTTTCCTTAACTTAACTTTGATCTTGATTTCCTCTCAAAAACTTGGAGAAATTGGAACAAAAAGAAAGAAGAAAAAGGAATGTTTTTGGACGTCCCTTGGTCAGCAAGCTGAGAGAAAATAAAGAGTGTGAAGAGCGGCAACTCTATTTCTTCTTCATCTTGGTTATATATAGGGATTTTAATCTCGATTTATTACGCTAATTAAAGCTCCCATTGGTTTGCTTGAGTCGGTGATGCATGAGAATTGGACACTTGGAATTCCATTATATGTTTCACAAAGTCTTCAGGTTGGGTGAGAATAGGTGTTATTCCCACCTACTTGGATACATATATATTGGTGTATATAAGTAAAATGGGGCCACTACTTAGTCTGGCCAAAAGGAAAAGCTTCCTGAAACTTGTTGTTCATGTTGGCCGGTTGAGTGAGTCTTGGTAGGAAGGAAGAAAGCTTCCTGAAACTTATAATAAACTTTAAACCTGTCCCAGAAGGATGCTAGTCTAAGCATAAGCTTCTAGGTGACTTGGTGTGTTCTGGCTGGAACATAGTTTTCTAGAAGGGAATTTGTTTCGAAAGGGTCTTGGGCCTTAAAGACATTAGGCCTGCCTCAGAAGGACGTTAGTTCATGCTCAAGCTTCTGGGCGGCTCAACATGTTCTAGGAAAAATGGTAGTGTTACCGAAAAGGATGGGAATTAGTCGAAAACTCAAGGCTCATTCCGAAAGGATATTAATCCAAACATGGGTTTTCGAAAAATGCTTAGTCGTCAAAAGAGATGCTTGTTTAACTGGAAGGTTGTTCTGGAAGGGACGCTTGTTCAACTAGAAGGATATGCTTGCTGGAAGGTTGTTCCGGAAGGGACGCTTATTCAACTAGAAAGATGTGCTTGTCGGAAGCTTTCTAGAAGGAAGCCCTGGCCGAAAGGTATAATCTTCTTTGGATGCATGGCTGGCCAGAAGGGTCTAGTTAACGCCAGAAGGGCGGAGGTATAGCCGAAAAATATGGTCCATGCACCCAGAAGGCTATCCAAACAAGGCTCAAGAAGGCCTGTGCGGAAACTTGCATCCGGAAAGGCTAAATGGGTCCAGTTACAAATGATGCTTACGTGTTCCGAGAAACCTTCTTACACACAAGTTGGTTTCGGGGCGTGCTAGATGAGCGGATGATCTTGCGACATGCTGAGTGCTTGTGCCTTCCTGCACTGTGCGGTTTATTCCACTCGAATACTTACTCCAACCTCAATCTTACTTATCTACATGCTTCTTCCGTCTTGAGTCTTCTTGCCAGTTGCTTGTCATGTGGCCTGGGTGGTAGTTGGCTCGGATGGTATCGTCGAAAGGCTCCTTGTCCGGACCCCTGTCCTAAGTAGCGTTACTTGGTCCGAGCGGCATACTGGGGTGTTGAGCTAAAAGATGTGGTCCTAACCAGAAGGACTTATGGCTGGAACCATCTTACTTAATTTCTTATTTAACTTATCTTCCATTCTTTCCTTAGGAAATTCCTTCTATGTTGACCTCAATTTATTATTTAATCATTGTAATTTCTTGATAATTTAATTTAGGCTATTACTCCAATTTATTCCCTACTTAATTTATTAAACATGTTTCAAGCCTTTCTAATCCACTTCATAATTTCTGTTTGACTTAATGCGTAATCTTGAACATTAGAATTACTTATTATTATGCATTAACTTAGAAGAAATGTCAATAATTATGATATTAATTCAACAATAATATTCGTAATTTACCTATTCAACTTTTTACGAATACCATAAAATACTTGCATGGTATTACCGTGTAAAATTTATATTAAATCGAGTTAATCAAGATTAGAGTACTAATATAAGGACATGGACTTTTGGGGCTTCACACCTTGATCATCGGCGTATGAGATGCATTGTCCCACGGTGCAGCCTCTTGCAAAAGCACAAACCATCCAGATCTCCACCAAAGGTGGCCGAGTGTGCCCGCCATCATTACTCAAAGATATGGGAGCTACCAAGATCTAACCTCTAGATCCGTTGGATATGTCGTCTGCAAGCCATCACCAACAACACGTTCTGCCTCCCTAAGTACCAGCGAAAAATTTAGGGAAGATTCAAGGGCCGCGGTCGGCTAGTGCTCTATCGAAGTTCTACTACAAAGAAAGAATGCATATGATTTTTGTTTAGGGAAAGAAAGCATTTGAGCCAATAGTGATTTCAATGTTATATATATATATATATAAACAAATCATATTTACGCTTCGTTAATAGTAAACTTTTATCCTCAACACTTTTACGCATCTAGGATGAGCGGGCAAAAACTCTAATGTGAGAGGAAGGAGTTAAAAGCCTATTAATAACAACTATCAGGAAATGAATGAATGAATGAATTGTTCATATACATTAATAAAAATGTCTAAAATAAGTTATTTATTTATTAATTAATAGCTCTTAAACTTTAAGTGTTATTTGTTAAAAACTCATTGATACGTCGATTAGTACGACTTTTTATATAAGTTTTAACTTGATATTTTATTAGTTGAAGAGTAATTCTATGTTAATAATAATTCTTTTTATTGTTTTAGGTCACAAATAGCTAAAAGTATGAAAATGAAGCAATTCGGGTAAAACTGGAAGAAGAATACGAAGATCAGTGAAAATAAGGCTTAAAACTAGCCTTGCGCTGTGGGCAGAAATGCATGTGCGCCGCAACGCCCCTTTTGAAGACAAATATACGATTTGAGGCCAAAGCGCCGCGACAGATGGTCAATCCCGCCGCAGCTCCTGAACACGAGTTTCCTAGGAGTCCCAGTCTGAGACCAGAGCGCCACGGTGCCCGAAAAAATTTCCAAATGCCCAGGAACCCAAGGCTAGCGCACCTCGACGGACATGGGTATGCGCCGCGGTGCAACGTCAGTTTAATTAAGAGATCTTATTTTATCTTATCCAATTCAAATCCAAATTTGATTAGATTTGGGAGTTCTAGTTCATATTGGTTCCTAAATATATTTAGGTTATAAATAGACCCAATTAGGGGTGATTGAGGGGAAAAGAGAGAGACATTTGGGGAGGCATAGAGATTGAAGAGCAAGAGGATTACTTAGAAAATAAGACTTTTAATAGTGACTTTGTTCTCTTCTGCTTTTGGGTTTTTTCTCTCATTGATTTTGTTATTGCAATTAGGATGATTATTCTTAATTTAATTATGAACTAATTTCCTTCTTCTAGAATTAAAATGTAACTCAAACATGATTATGCTTTTGATTTATTTAAATTAATTTTATGTTATACATTGATTTATTTGTGTATCTATTTTTCTTTTAATGCTTTCAATTCTTAAGGGCCCAAGGGTTGAATGATTCCATGATTTAGGTTGATATCAAGAGATAAAATCTAGATTAGATCAATAGAGTAGAATACTTTAGATTGACTGAATAGTAGAGATACGTTAACATGATCTAAAAGATTAATAGTTAAATCTATAATAATTCCATAGATCTTAATAAATCCTTTAGACTTAGATTCACATAGAGATATGACATGCTAGTAATTTAAGAATCAATCTAATATATTTTGAGAGAAAAAATTAGTTGGCTTTGAAAATTAAATCTCCAAATAAAGTATAACAATTATTAAATTAAATAATTAATTACATATGTGTGTTTGAAATGAAATCTTAAGCCCTAAATTTTATCATCATTTGAATTCAACCTTTATTTCCTTCGATTGTCAATTTTAGTTTTCCTCTCAACTCTAAATTTTGTTTGATCAAATAGTACTAGAGATAATCAATTTTAGTATTTAGTAACATTAGTCCTTGTGTGTTCGACACTCTTACTCTTTTTTTGATATTACTTGAATCGATATAGTGTACTTACTAGAATTTGCATTGGAGTTCCTTTTCTCCTGAGCGGTCACTATTTTCCTCAGGTGAAGGGTGCCTACTAGACTCTGCAAAATGAAACAAACCAAGTCAACACACAAATTCACACTTTATTATTGTATCAAACAAGTGAAAAATAGTTACCTGGTATTGGCGAGCAATGCTTCAATCTGCAGTCTAGATTGCCCCAATGTCACTTAACCACTTGTGGTCCGTAGGAAATAGAAGGGAGTTCACCACACTATTGAAAAAGGCTATGTCAGAGTAAGCAGAGGCCTTAGCTGAAAGGGTGAGGGTCACAACATCCTCCTCATCACCAAGCCTAGACATCTTCGCAAAAGCCTTCCTAGGAGAGGGATCAGCTGAGCCTGATGGAGTAGATTACCTTACAGTCACCCGGTCTACATGGCTGGTGTTAGGCTTGTTCCTTTTCCTTTTCTTCTCGCTTTTTTCCTTTCTTTTTGCCTAGGTTTCCTTGGCAGAAGGGAAGGTAAATCTACCAGCCTTAGTAGCCATCAAATCCTCTATATACGACAATTCCTCGGGTGTTAGAGGTTGGATGGACCACTCACCATATGTAATGTGGATGGCATGTCACACCCTCAGGGTGTACAATAGTAGCTTAAAGGGTGGGATGGGGATACCTCACTGAATCTTCTTAACGTGGTTCCACAAGTGGCTAGCACGAAGATTTGAGCACCACTCTCCAATCTCGCTCTCCAACAAGGATCTCCAAGAGCTCCCTTGTCTTATCCTTAGCCAAGAGTCCACTCGGAACAGCCTTGTTGTAGTTCGTATCTACACAAGACAAAACAATGAGATTCAGTCTACCAAGTGTATGAATTAAAAATAAAAGGTACTTACTTGTGGCTCTCCAGTGTGAAGGTATGTCCCTGACATCACTTCACCTAAATACAAGGTCACCCTTGGTGTAGAAGTAGCCTGCCTTCACCTTCTATCATTTGACCGAAGGTAGGTCACCAAATGACTCCTTTCTTGCCTCAGAGTCAGAGGGTACCTCCCCTTCTGCTTATCGTGCTCCTTTAGGTGGTATGAAAACAAGACTTCTCCAAGTCCCACTTCCACACCGTATTGCAAGCTTAGGCACTCGAACGAGATGAAAAGCCTCAACACATTTGGTATCAATTGGATGGGAGCAATCTCAAAATGATTGAGGACTACACACATTGGCTTAGGGAAGGGGAACCTCATCCCAACCTCAAATGGAAGCTCAAATAGGCAAGTCCACCCTGGCATGTCCCAGTCCACTCTTTCATGCGGACTTGGTGCTCTAATCTCCACAAACTTAAGGTATTTTGTAGCAATACCTAAGTCTAAAAGAGGTCAGACTCTTTGATCTTGACTCGGGATTATTCTTCAGAATCCCCTCTCCAGTACAGCTTGATGAGGTGGCTTCCACCTCCTCCCGCTCTATGTCTTCCTCCTTGGAGTTTACACAACCTAATTCTTCAGTCTGGGTTAGCTCGACAACCACTTGGGCATCCTCAGCAGTCGACCCTGCACGGTCACTAGGCTGAGCCACGGTGACCTCAGGCTTACCTCCACTACTCCCCTGTTGGGAGTCCACGCCTTCTTCCCATTTGGCAAAAAAGTCTTCTTCCTTAGACTAGAAGACTTGGTACGACATAGTAGCAACTCGATAGTCTAGTCAGGTAAGTTTTTTCTCTACTCGACCTGATGTCGAGCTAAATCAGCAATATGGTTGTTTCTCAACCAGTTGTCGAGCCCAAACAGTTCACATGACTTTAAGCAAGTCACATGCCTCCACACTCTACACTCGACCATATTTTGAGTCAAGCTCCCGTATAAATAACGCCAAGGTTAAAAAAATAAGCTTTACTCGATGAAGTGTCGAATCAAAAATCGACAAGCTCGTGTCTTCACTTGACTTGATGTTGAGTCCACTTCATGGTAATAGTTCCCCAAACCTAGACAATACATTGTGCTCAACCTAATGTTGAGCCAACACCCTTTGTAACACGAATTTTTCTTCTCAAATGGAAACCCACAAAAAATCAAACTTCTTCTACAACTAGTGAAAATACCCAAATCAAAAATACCTCAAAAAGCCTCCTTTTTCTTCTCAAAATACACCAAACGCTTCATTGAATCTCAAAACAGCCTCCAAATACCTTAAAATAATCTTAAAAACCAAAACCCACTAATTTTTTTTAACCCAGCTCATTTTTGCCAAAAATCCTCAGAAAATAATCGAAACAGTCCCAATCTTCAAGAAAATGCAAGGAATCAAAGAACCTAGCTAAAATTGCAAAGAAAACGATGTAAAATCCAACTTTTACCTCAAATTTGGCTTGAAAATGAAAATTCTTCGTCGACAAGTTTCTCCTTCTCCAAAACTCTTCAAGAGTTCTGAAATGAGCTTCTCATTGAAGCCAAAGCCTTCAAAAACCCACTTTTTGGGGCTAGACACGTGTCGGCCATTGAAACTACCTCAGAACACGAAAAATTTCCTTCCTTTTTCGAATTCTCGCCTTCTCACATGCCACGCACGTGTCATGCATGTGGGGAATGTGCCGAGCAAGCTTACACCATGTGACCACACGTGCCAAACAAAGTGAGCATAACCTTCTATAATCCTTCATTCTCCAACATCATGTTAACTCGACCTAATGTCGATCCAAGACAACCTCCTTCACATTACAAATTCATTAGGAGATTACCAGTAGCATGTCACTTGAAAAAATGTTGACTAAAGTGCAATCATGCCTGCTTTCATAAGGCCACTCACCGAATGCTCAAGCAACCAAACTTCACTCGACAACATGTCAAATCAAGTATACATGCTATTAAGAGGGCCTTCCCTCCAAGGATTCACTTGTCATCATGTTGAGCCAAGCCTCATATGACACCAAGATGCAAGTTAACCTTAGCATGGATTAGTAATAGTGTGAAAAAGAAACCATGACACCAACTAAGTATTACACTAAAAGGAGTTGGAGTAGAGTTGTACCTTTGCAATTTGCTTGACATTTATAACATATTTGGCATCTTCAGTGTTTGGATTAATAATCTT
>WUAT03501645.1:0-14956 GCA_010015005.3 Ulmus americana | reverse complement strand
TCCAGACTTCATAGCCCAGATCTCTGCACTCACTGCTTAAGTCCAAGAGAACGCCAACCAATTCATAGCTCTTGAGGACGAGAATGCGACTCTACGTTGTGAGAATTGCAATCTCACAGAACGTCTCTCCATTGTGGAGACTACCCTCGCCCAGAACTACAATTCCAAGTCCCAATCAATCCTGTGCAGCCACTTGGAACTCCTGAACTAGGTAACTCTTCAACCCAGCCTTCAGGTGGATCACCAGCTATCCATGGCAATAGTCTGCCAATCATTTCAGAAGCTCCTTCGCTTATCACCAGTTCTACGGTCGACACGGCCTTGCTTCACGCCATGTCTGCCAGGTTGAATGCATTCAACGCTACACCACACCAAAATGGATAGTTTTCCCTTCTACCAACCCTTGGGTCTGCACCAGGGAATGATCTCCGCGTTCCATCCTACACTACTCTCCCATTGACGGCTGGTCCTACTTGCCAGTCAATACCTCTTATCTGCACTGTCAACCAAGCTTTACGTGCGGCATCTGGCGTAGGTGTCACTCTACCCGTGAGTGGCTCAGATCTCCTCTCTTCACCTAGTATCACGCTAGAATAGGTAGTGGCCAAGTGGTTTTCTGAAATGAGGCCATGATCCAAAGGATCCCTAGGGTCCCAACTCCTCTCAAGAAGAGTCTCCCGCACAACTATGCGGACTCACTTTTTGTAGACGCCATCGCCCTGGTTGAGATGCGCAAAAAGTTTTCTCCTTAACATGAAGATGTATGATGGCACGACTGATCCAAAGGATCATATCGCATCCTACAAACAAAACATGTTAACAGCCGCTATACCACGGGAACAACGTGAGGCATGTATGTGCAAAAGCTTTGGTTCCAGCCTCCAAGGTCCAGCTCTCCAGTGGTATACGAACCTCCCTAACAACTCGATCTCTTCCTTTGTCCAGCTCACAAACACCTTCGTAGAGCAATTTGCTAGCAGCAAGAAACTTGTGAAACTGTCTGGTGACCTCTATCGCATTCAACAGCATTGTACAGAGTCACTCCGTGATTATGTGGGACGTTTCAACAAAGAGAAGGTCTTCATCCCACTCTATAACCAAGAGACTGTGGCTAACGCTTTTTGCAAGGGACTCCTCCCTAATGGAGAGCTCTACAAAGATTTGACAAAGTTTAATTTTTCCACAATGGAGGATGCCTTAGCCCGTGCATGGATTGAAATCAGATGGGAATAAGACAAGCTCCATCGTGTTCACCGCTCTACATTCAACGATTCACGTTATGACAATATACGTCCCAAGTGTTCGTACCAAGGACCTAACAGGCGACCTATGTCGCACTCAAATGAGCCCTACTTTGCTACTCCGCGCCATGGGTCTGACAATTGTCGCCCACCTGATAGACCATCCACACGATCCAGTGAACTCCCATACCCCCAGGGTGAACGAGCCCAGATACCTAAATACACCTCAATGTAGAGCCCATTGAGTGCGTTGCAATCATGAAGACAATGGGAAACACAATCAAATGGCCCCGGAAGAATAACAACCCTGACCCCAAGTGGGATATCACCAAGTACTGTGAGTTCCATGGTGATCACGGCCACTCAACCGCTGATTGCATAGCCTTGCGCTTTGAGGTAGCCGACCTCCTCAAGAAGGGTCACCTTCAAGACTTGCTATCAGATAAGGGCAAGAACACACTCGCCCAGCGCGATGCATGCCACAATGACCAACCCGTAGAGCCCACCCCTAAGAGAACAGTGAACATCATCACAGGTGGCTTTGAGGTGAGTGGAATTACTTACTCAGTGGGCAGGCGACATGCTCATGCTGCAGTCAACCCGGAGACCAGTGTATCTCCTACTCTGTCGAGCGGGGCCTCCAACCTTGTGCTCTCCTTCATTGACAATGAGGACTCTACTCTCATCAATCCTCACGATGACGCTCTAGTCATCTCATTTCTCATAGCCAACTGCAGGATCAAGAGGATTCTTATTGACAATGGCTCCTCCACCAATGTCATCTTCCTCAATGCTTTAAGGGAATTGAACATAGATGAGTCCCACATCCACCGTCGCTCCACGGTCCTAGTCAGCTTCAGCAGAGAACAAATGTTCACACTAGGAGATATCACCCTCCTGGTCTACACAGCTGGAATTAATCTCTATATCACCTTCGTTGTGCTCGACAACCCGTCAGCATACAATGTCATCCTAGGTAGATCATGGATCCACAACATACGAGCTGTTCCTTCCACTTTCCACCAGTTCATAAGGTTCCCCACCACATGGGGTGTAAAATAAATTCGAGGAGAGCAAGGTACATCTTGTGACTACTATCACAACACCAGGAGGGCCAAGCCCTCCCCCAGAATCAAGTGCCAACCGCACACGACTTCGAGTGATCTCCAAGCTCACACACAACAGTATGTCATGTTCGACCTTCCCAAAGTCCCAGTATCAATAGAAGGCCACACTCGACCTGATGTTGAGCCCGAAGCTGTATAACACAGACCTGTCTTCTTCAAGGCAAACCCAGCAACCTTTAACCCAAAAAATCAACCAGATACCAGAAATCCACCAAAATAGCTCTTTCTCAACCAAAATTCCCCTTACAAGTTCCAATTTTAGCTTCTTTTCCCAGAATAACAACTTTAAAACAAAAATGCAACCCAAAATGAAGAAAAAACCAGAAAGCGACTTCTTCAAACTTAAAACCAATGAAACAGTAGCTAAAAACCACTCAAATTGCCCTAAAATACTCAGAAATTTATCGAAAAACAAGAAATATAAAGATTCTAAAGAGTTTTCTGAATTTTTTACCTTAAATCGAAGCAACATGCAGAAATCGCCACAAATGAGCTTTGAAACCCACTTCAAAGTTCAAACTGAAATAAGCTTCCTGGGGAAGCTTAAGGGTACAAAAACCCATTCATTTCCTAGTTGCCACATGTCAATCATCTAACAAGCTTCAGAACTAGAGAAATGACGTCATATTTGAATTCCCACCTATACCCACATAAGTTCGCATGCTTAGCACTTGTGGATGTGCCAAATATTAACTAAGTTCAAACGGTTATAAAAATCTCCAAGTGTTCAGTGTCGCACTCGACATCATGTTGAGCCTGACCAATCTAACATCACACTTGCTCATTACCTACTCCTGCTCGACGACATGTCATGCCCAGCATCATTTACAAATTGGAGTCAAGTATCAAGCTCATAGTTTATTTTGATCACACACGAACTCATCTCATTTAGGTTGCATACGATCTCATGCTACAAATGATGTCAAGTGCCAACTTTAAGCACCATGCGCCCTGATGATTCCCAATTTTTGAGTGCTTGCATTCGAATTTATCTCGCACAAGACATCCCATATCACACGACATCACCCATCTAGATGTCAAGTGTGACCTTCGCATCAATGGTCTCCTAGAAATTTGCTCTACATATACGAGGCAACGTCACACTTGACATCACGTCGCATACAACATCACAATACTTGATGTCGAGTGCGGCCTTGATTCAAAGTAACAAATCTCAACACAATTCAATCTCCATATACGAAAGATGTCGCACTCGACATCATGTCACACACAACATTGCTTTTCTTCATGTCAAGTGCAACCCATGGTTTATAGCTCATTACACTAAACATTTCACTCGACCATGTATTGTGAAAATTTCACATATGACAAGGTCGAGCCCGCCCTTAAGATGATCAAATGACAACTCTATAAACGGCAAGTCATTTCCAACAAATGACACTGTTGTAATGACATTTCGTTTTCCGAAGATGACACATTTGATCTAGGTCGAGTTTGACCTAGCTTCCAACTTGCATAAGATTCGCATCCTTTGTCGAGTCTGACATCGATTCACTTCACACACGACACATCGAAGCACACAACAAGTCATTTTCAAGGTAATATCTCAGGTCAAGCCCGACCTTATTACCATGTCACATACGACCTCTCAACCATGTCGAGCCCGACCTCAAGTTTAAGTGTTCAACACATGAAAATGATGTCGTACAATTATCACTAGTTGAGCTTACCCTTATCTCCATATGACATCCCTTCCCAGGTCGAGTCCAACCTAGTTTTTGACTAGCATGCAATGTTCTCATGCCATGTCGTGTCTGTTATCCATCATTTTACAAACAACGACGTCATTTCCAACATTTCTATTTCAGGTCGAGTTCGACCATATTCCATTTTGCACTCGACATCCCAACACAAACGATATGTCATTTGGGATTCCCTTATCACATGTCGAGCTCGAGAGTCTATTTCATATAGACTTGTTTTGTTTAGGTTAAGCACGACCTTGTTCCTATTTTGCACACAACTTTGCTTGTCGTGTCAAATCCAATCTCCTTCATCCCATGTACGACAACGACATGTCGTTTTGAGCATTTCAACTAAATGTCAAGTTTGGCTTCGATTCATTTCAAATTCGATATACCAATGCAAACATGTTTGAAATTCTCTTCATATGTTGAGCCCAACATTCATCCCATCTCACATGCGACATACCCAGTTATACGATCTGTCATTTTGCATGTGACTAATTTTCGGAATGCCATAATTCAACTAATGGGTGCTTTTTCAATGCATCATGCTCGACTTTAGGTCGAGTCTGACCTCAACAAGTACGAAAATAAATCGCATTCAAAATGGGTAATTTTAGTATTCTTACTATTTATTCATTTTTTCCAAATTTTATGATCTCAAACGATCGACTCAAACTACTATCTAAGATTAGAACCCCTAAACTTAGAGAGTGGGGGACAAATTGTTTGGGCCAAATTTCATATTTCTATTTTACCCCTCTAGCGGGGACCATTAGCAACTTTCCACATCATTTCACGATAAGGGTTCACCGTCACAGCCCATCATGTTGATTCAACGTGACGACCGCTTCTAAGGCCTACTTTGGGTCCTACGATAGAAGCCCATTCGGCTTAGCTTTAATGTCATCTATGGCCTATCTCATGGAAGGCGCAATCACTAAGATGGACTGCTTATGAGTTACTCACTCAATGAGTCAACTCAATCCATGGGTCAGCCTACTCTATGGTACACTTAGCCCCATGGGCCGAAGTCATCCTACGAGTTAGGTCACACTTTACAGGTCGAGTTACCTTATGGGTTGGGGCATCATATCGAGTGGGTCGGTCCATGGGTACGGTCAGTTCCTAATAAGCCTCTTGACTTTCCAAATCTAACCATGTAACTTCTCATGAGAGTTACATGATATTGAGAGCACATTATCGCCTTCAATGTTCCATTATGGCCATCAGCTTTGTAACTCCTTACAACCCAACAGTCCCCACAACTCTCCATCATGAGACCCTTGGTCTCCTCCTTTCTATAAGTACCCAAAGGGACACAACCTTTGGGGACACACGTTGAGACATACTTAGACTATTGGACTATCTCCTATTGGTCCTCTTTCTTTCCACTCAACTTTCCTACTTCTTACTAAGACTCTACGTCTCTTCTTTTTGACCAAGAGCTCCCACCTGACTCTTGGGTTCCACCTACACTGCCGTAGGGCCAAGGCCTCTTTTCCTACTGCCACCACCACACCATAGACTCCCGGTCATGGTAACTTATTCTTTGTTCCTTAATATCCTTGATATCACTTTGCACCCTCACAGGTCCTTCCTCATGATCCATGTACTGACTTGACCGTCGAAGTTCCTTTAGCCAGCACCCCCTCCCCCCCCCCCCTCCAGGTCCTTCCTCTTGCGCCCTGTTCCGACGTGGCCGTCGAAGTTCCTTTTGCCCGCCCCCCCTTCCCCCCCCCCCCCCGGTGTCAAGGACTTCACGATCATCATCTGATTCTCTATCTTGCAGGTCAAACAGGTTGCCGTTGGCTCCAACATACCATGAGAAATTCAATTGTAGAAATCATCCCCTGCACTGCATTAGGTTCATAACTTGACTAATGCCAACAAGAGGACTAATAGATTGGTAAAAGGTCACAATGGATTAAAATGAATTTAGGAGTGTCCTATTCTCCCATTTTATGAGACATTATTTCCTCAAGAAAGTTGCACAGTTTTAGAGGAGGTTCCCTGATCCGGAACAATTGTGGAATGCGATCGGTTAGAGGACTGGTGTTGGACCTAGATAGCTCCCTTGGTACCCTTCGATGGGAGTGTGCCAGGTACGTACACATGTGCTCAAGTCTAGATAATGATCACCATAAGTCTAAATATCAATGAACAAAGTTATTTAGAAATCTACATCCAATAGGCATTATATTCATGTTGCATAATATCATTGATTGTATTTTCATATTCCATCTACTTATTAGGTGTATTGTACAATTATTGTAAGATATGTATGTACTTACTGGGCTTCGGCTCATGACTTACATTCGTGTTATAGGTATCAAAAGTAAACATATCTCTAATACTTAATAGGATGTACAGTGTGGTTAGTTTTTGGAAGGTGGGGATGGACAACCCGACCATGCACATATTTCCACTCACGTTGCATGAAGATCTTTGTAAATTTGTATTTAACTGTTTATTTATCTTCCTTAAAATGTTTTGATGTGTGCTCAAACTATACTTCTCTCTTTCTTTTGTTTTGGCATGTAATTATTCTTTCCAAATGCCTTATATTTTTAAAGTCTAGTAATTGATAAATTGCCAGCATCAACTTTTAAACTTCTTTACTTGTTAGTTGTATTTTCAAGCATGGTTTTGACATCCTCAACTATTAAACGTCATTTTCAGAAGACATTTTTTTCAAAGAAATGATAGGCTAAATTTTTATAAGAAAAACTTCTAACAACTCGGTCTTTGAATAACTAGGTTTTCAAATAATTAATTTCAAAAGTTTAAGGATTAGGAATTCCCAAAGTTAGGACTTCCTATGAAATGATATTGAAAATCATACTTTCAAACTAAACAAGTACATTGTATTTCAAAAAACAATATATCCTAAATTTTTGAAATCTAAGCCTCCTTAAGTGGGTTAACAATCTTGTAAAAAACCTAGGTCATTACACACCCAGCCAAACTTCTCAAGAAGGGGGCCAAACCAAGAGGCTGAAGTGCCTGTTTAACCAACAAGCCATTGCACTAGTACCCTCAGGGAAATTCCTACAACGCCATTCAACTTCATCTCTTTCGACCGAAGTGACACCGATCAGAGCTCCGAACCATGGCCTTCCAGTTCACAGTCCGGATCGCATGGTGTTCGACTACCCCAACTGCAGCCCTGGCACCTCTTCCTATAGAGCAATTCCTTCTTCCCAGATACAAGTGGCTCGAGAAACCTCTCTAGGAGATTATAATAGTCGGACTTGGATATGATCGGATGAGCATTTGTGACAGAATTGATCCCGACCACTTCCACGCCCACATTGCCTTGAGGAATTTTGAGGTAAATACAAAACTTATTTTTATAATTACTTTCTTAAGCTTCCAAACATACTTAATATTATTTTTTTTTCTCACAAGCTTTTTACCTTAGTAGCCGGGAGACCAAGCTCCCAAAATCTCTATTCAAGGGCCCTATTTCTCATCAAATATCTACCTTAAACAACTTGAACAACCAAATTCACGACTTGAAGGAAGAGGTTGCCCAACTAAAGGCTCAAAATTTTTCTACCAAGGAAAAAGAGGACTTTAAAACTCAGTTGGCTAAGGCTGAGTCCGAAGCCTCTTTTAACTTGGCCAAAAAGAATAAAGCCAAAACAAGCTCCAAGAAAGCTGAAGAAAAGGCTAAGCAAGCTGAGGAAAAGATCGACCTGGCCATAGATCGAGCTAATCAAGATGAACACGAGGTTCTCACTGTTTGGGGAAGGTTTCTTAATGTGGAGCAAAAGGTAAAAATCCTTTAAGAGGAGCAAAGGGCTTCAAAAATCTTCCTCAAGACCCTTAAGAGTGAAAATAGTGCAAATGCTTCAAAATTGGAAGTTAAAGAACAAGAACTCCTTGAGTTAAACCAAGATGTTCTTAGAATTAAGGAAGAGAAGGTCACAGCCTTTGAGACCAAACTTCTCTTGCGATATGAACCTCACCAACAAGTGATGAAACCCCTCACATCATCTTGGCTCAAGACTAGTTAGATAAGTCAATCGTCTAGGACCAAATCGACTGGGCCAGCATGCAAGTACCCAGACATGTTGATATGCCTATTCTTGAATACTTTCGTCAAGTCAGGAAGATTAAAGATTTGGCCCGAGAACATATGAAGAAGTGTAAAGGGGATTCAACCAAGAAAGGCAAAGGCAAAAGTTGAAGCCGAAGACAAATGTTGGCCTTTGTTTTCATTTGTACTTTGGTTTTCATTTTGAACAAACTAATGACTTGTAATATTTTTTTTTATGACATAATTTTTCCTTACTTTTTTTTTTCCCCATGAGGAAATATTTGATTGGTAGAGAAATAATTATAAGCAATTTTGAAGGGTGAAGGTTCTCCTTGAGGAAGTATCGTCGAAGGAAGCTCAGCCAAATGAAGGTTTGATGAAGGCTAAGCTGCCGGAGGATGGCCATCTTAGAAAGTTAAGTCTATAAATACTAAACTCTTGTAATTAAGAAAGATACTTTTCATTTTCCACTAAGAGAAGTTGAGTAAAGAATTCAATTCTCTCTAAATTCTAGAGACTTGGAAAGTTAGAATTTAGAATTCCTTGTTGAGAGATTTATTTGTCTTGATTGTAGCATGTTGATTGATTGGAATAAGATTTGAGAAAATTTTATTGTCTGTTCATATTTTTCTGGACTTACAATTGGCCTCGTCTATGGGAATTCGATACAAGAAGCCAATCAACAACAACCAAACAGGATTTCACGATCAAACTCTCCTAATTTTCTTTGTAAATTCTATTTTTTCAAAGATTTTTAGTTCTTGATTTGATAAGAAATTCCTGTTCTTTTTGAAGGTTTAATCTTTAAAGATTACCTCTTCACAAAATTTCAATTAATATCTTTGACAGGTTCGAAAAAACAATGGCACCACCAACGAAGGGATCAACAAACACCAGAGCTTCTTTGAACAAAATAGAGAATAATCAAGCTAACTCACACAATGCAATAGTGATACAGATGGAACAATTGATGAATATCATATAAGGTTATGAAGAGAAGAACAATGTAACATCAGGAATGGTGACAGAGATGAAGAAAATGTTAGACGAAAAGCTTCAAAATCTAGAAAAAGAAAACTACATGTTGAAGGAACAAGCTACCAAGAAAGACAAGACTGAGATTGAGTGGAGTAAGGAAACTTTCATCGATAAGAATAAGAGAGATGAAGAAGGAAGAAACAGAAATTTGATGAAGAGAAAACAAAGTCTACTGAAGATTCCACAGAATCTTACTCAAGAACCCTTAATAGCAAACAGACTTTACATCATTCAGAAAATAACATTTAGAGGATAGAAGAAAGGAAGAAAGCTGTCAGCTTGGGATAATTAAGCGAAAGATTTATTGAAGAGGTGGCAAATAGGATCAGAAAAAGTTCAATGCACAACCCCGCGGACAGAGCATTGGAAGCTATGAAACGAATATCCATATTAGCTTTTGCAACCGGGATTACACCAGAAGTAAAATCGAAAGAGTTCAATTCACTGATTCTATATAAGTTTGATGGGAAGACAAATTCAATTACCCATCTCTTGCAGTACAGGTAGGGAATCTCATTGGAGAAAATGACCAAGGGATTAACTTGCAAGCTTTTTTCAACAACTTTTACTGGTCAAGCTTTGAGTTGGTTCAGCCAACATCCAAAAAGTTCAATTCGAAGCTTCAAACAATTTGGAATAATGTTTCTTGAACACTATAGGAACAATTTTCCACAAAGGAAAACCATGGCGGACTTGCATTTGGACCAAAGATATGATGAGTCAATAAGACAATTTCTTGGAATATTTACTTAGGTGGCAAATCAAATTCACAACTTGGATTCAAAGCAAGCTGCGAACTTTTTCGTGTGAGGGTTAGTTAATGGGTCTTTGATCCATGAATGATTCATCAAAACTCTCTTGCTGGATATGAACAAAGCAAGGTTCAGAAACGAAGGGATCTTTCATGTAGAAGAAAATAGGCAATGGATAGTGAAAAGCGCAACAATAGTGGTGGCCCAAAACAATGCTTCAAACAAGTTTCTGAAGCATTATGAAGCAAAGGGAAAGTTGGAGGAAAAGCAGAAAATGTCGGGTGGAAGGTTTGATCAGAGGAAAAAATCGGCAATGCATCCAAGAAATGATTATCAATGCAATCCTCCGAAGAGATTTAGGCCGGAGGAAGATAATTTTGACTATACTTTCACTATGCCGCATGAAGAGATTTATGTAGAGCTGAAGGATCAAAATATCTTCCGCACTCCAAAGCCTTATAATGTGCCAGAACATTTGAAGGATCAGAACCAATATTCACTTTTCATGAAGATTATGGGCATACTTTGGCAACTTGTAAGAACATATACTTTCAGCTAAAAATCATTACAAGAAGAGGATAACTGTGAAAATATGTGAAGAATAAGGTCCCAATCAAAGTAGGAGCATCCCAACAGTGGAAAAATCAAGGCCTGAGCATGTAAGTGAACGAGGCTGAGAAAGAAGGAACATCAAAGGATGGGGAATCAGGACAAGGCTTAAGAGTGGTTTCCTTTGTTCATTAAAAAAAGAATGAGAGGAAGGTATGAAGAATACAAAGTTTTTTAGACCAGTGTTGATTCATCAAAGAACAGTGCTGATCACGTTTTCATACCAAAATCTAGAGATGATAAAGCTACTTCATGCATACCAATTGATAATCAAGCTTTAGATTAGAAACGCCATGGTTTCTAGAGTGTTATTCAATGGAGGAAGTAGTGAATGGAGTCTTCAGAGTTAGTCTTAGACAATCAACCATTGTTTGTTCAGATTCCTCAAGAAGAAGTGAATGGTTTCCAAAGTTTTTTTTAGATTCAGAGTTACTCTCGGAACATGTGAATGGAGTCTTTGAGATGAAGGATAAAAGGATGAAGGCTTATTGTAGCAGAGTTACTAAACTAGTAAAACGTTTATGGATTTTTGATATTCAAGCAATAAAGAGAGAACTTAATGCCAGAGCTGATAGGTTAGCAAAGGGAGCAGCATATGGACAGTACAAGAAAAAGAAGAAAATGGCCACTCAAGATAGTTACCCAATAAATGTTAATATGATAGATGCCGAGGAAAAGACAAAATTCGATGTTGTGAAGGATAGCTGGATGAAGCCAATTGTAGATTATTTGAAAGATTCTAGATTATTGGAAGATAAAAACCAAGCAAGAAAATTGTGGCTGAAACCTTTTAGATATATGTTGATAGATGAAATGTTGTTCCGAAAGTCATTCTCCAGACCAGTGTTGAGGTGTGTAACAAAGGAAGAATCTCAAACAAGTTTGAAAGCAATCCATTCAGGAGTATGTGCAATCATTCCGAAGGAAGAAGTTTAGCTCAGAAAATATTAACCACTAGATACTGTTGGCCCTATATGATGAAAGATGCTTAGAATTATGCAAAAAGATGTGAAAAATGCCAAAGACATGGTCTGCTAGTCCATAAACATTCAAAGCCTTGTCACTCAGTCATGAGCCCATGGCCATTCGTAAAATGGGGACCATACATCATTGTGGGAAGTTGCCAACTGCGAAAGGAGGAAGTTGTTTCGATCTCCTTGCTACAAACTACTTTACTAACTTAGTACAAGCCAAAGCATATTCAAATGTAACAACAAATGATGTGATTAATTTCATATGGAAGTACATAATTTACTAGTTCGAGATGCCAAAGTTCTTGGTGATGGATAATGGAACCCAATTTAATAACGCAAAAGTGGGGAGCTTTGGAGAGATGTAGGGAATAAAAATCAAATTTTCACCAGTTTATCATCCTCAAGCAAATGGAATGGCAGAGGCAACCAACAAGATGATACTTGAAAATTTAAGAAAGAATTTGGAAGGCAAAATCATGGGCCTTCAGGTTTTACACATTTTAGGATTTGTATCATCATCCCAAAATTTCTAGCAATAAAATCTCGAAACTGATACTTCATAAAAATAATAAGCTGCAAGGTTAGTAGACTCACCAACATTCTCTTTTTTGTTTTTTTCAATGATGTCTGAAGATATCAACTTCCTATATTCACTGGATGCTATGGCTTTTAGAACGAAAATAGGTTGTGATAATATTGGCCATAGATATATGTGCTACTTTTTCCCAAATATGTTAGATCATCCATTATTTTGATAAATAATATATTGCTTGGTAGATTAAAAAACTTTCTTCAAAAGTGAAGTAATTAATTTGTAATTTGTGGAAAACTGGATTTGGATAAATATGAATTTTAAAAGAAAGAAATTATCAAAATACATTTGGTAAACTTATATTTTGATTTCAAATTACAAGGCATGATAACGAGGATCAACTCATCTACATGGAATTGATCAATAGCTTTTACTCCTAAAATTGATGTGTTCTTCTACTTTGTTTTCTGTAGAAATATTGGTGAGGCAAAACCAAATAAGAAAGTAAAAACTTAAACTGTGCTTGGTATATTCAAGAAAAATGTAATAACTTTTTATTGATTATCCACAAATTAAAAAAAAATACATATATGATTTTATAAAAACTAAATATATTTATTCGAGGTTGGGGATGGGGATTTTTTTTCACTATCGTCCCCAGCCTCGGCCAGGGAATTTTTTTCATTACTATCCCCAGAACATCTCCTAAATTTTACCTCTCATCCTCGGACCATTAGGGGCGGGTCCCCACGGCCCCCCGGCCCGACGGGGAAAATTCCCATCCCTAGCTTGGTTAGAAGAGCTTCCAAAGGTTCTTTGGGCACAAGAACGACAAAGAAGAGAGTGACGGGTGAATCGCCATTTGATTTAATATATGAAACCGAAGCAATACTTTTGAAAAAGGCTGGATTGCCAACTATAACCACTTTGGTAGCAGAAGATGTGGAAAAAAACCAAAGACAACTGACAAGAAATTTAGATCTGCTTGAAGAAGTACGAGAGTGTGCACAGATAAGAAAAGCTACTTACCAGCATAAAGCCAGAGCATTATATGAGAAGAAGGTGAAAGTTTGAAGTTTCTTCAATAGAATGGGTAATGAGAAGGATCCCAGTGGTTATGCAAAAAGGGAAATTCAGCAAGCAATGGGAAGAATCATTTAAAATTAAAGAAGTATTAGGCAAAGGGACATACAAGTTAACCAATCTAAGCAACAGGAAAGAAGTTCTCCGAACGTGGACTACAATGTTTTTAAAGAAATATTACATTTGATGTAAAATTTGAGGAGGAGCTATACTCTTTTCCTATACTTCAGTTTTGTCCCAATGGGTTTTCCAAAGGTAGGTTTTTAATGAGGCAGCAACTGAGGATTTCATATCCCAACCCTTATGTACTTTTCAAGAAATCAATGAAATGAGTTTTACGTAGAATTTGTAGAGAATTTAATGGTAGATAATTTTATGAGAATTTGAAAATTTTCAAATAGCGAAGGGTTGAGACCGAAAGGTCCCCTTCCAAAAGATTAATTTAGGGAAGGGTTGAGACCAGAAGGTCCCCTTCCAAAAGATTAATTTAGGGAAGGGTTGAGACCAGAAGGTCCCCTTCCAAAAGATAAATTTAGAGAAGGGTTGAGATCGAAGGGTCCCCTTCCGAAGGATTGAAATTGACAAAAAGGTCAAACCTGGAGGTTCCCTTTTGGATGTTTCAATCTTTCATAAATTTTATGAGATGGCCGAACCCAAGGTGATCACAATTCATGGTCTTAAATACTTCATGAAATGGGGAGGTTGAGACTCCAACGTCCCTTCCCAAAGGATTTAAGACCTTATCTTTGCTTCGAAATTCAAGAATAAGTTAGTTTGTGACATGGCCAGGGCTAAGGTGGTCACATCTCAAGGTCTGAATCATCCACGATAGGGGAAGGTTGAGACCCAAAGGTGTAACATCCCTCATTTCTAATACACATTTATCCTCTTAATTATCACACTTAGTACCAAAATCATGAAACATATATATATTAAACATACTTAAAATAACTTTGAAAACATAATCCTTCCTTAACTTGTCATAAACACTTAATTCAGAAACATTAAACTCAAACTTTGAAAAAGAGTGCATTTATTATAAAAATGTCGAATGCCTTAAATTGTTTAATTTGGAATGAGTTCTTGGATGAAAATCATTAAACTGAATACAACCTTTAATTGCATGCCTTCCTTCTGGATGAAAACACTTAAACCAAAACCATAAAATGAATTTGGAAGGAATACCGTAAAACAGTCAAATCGGTTGCTTGCAAATCCTTAAAATAATAAAAGAAGTATAAATCAAAGGATGGCGGTTCCAAAAGAGAACCCTCTATCCGGAAGAACCTCATTTTGGAAATCGTAACTGAAATGTGTAGAAGCCCAGAAGGATAAGCTTCTAAAAAACCCATGTAAAACCATTCCTTTTAAAAACAATCTGGAAGGATTTGCTATTGATAAATTGAGAATCTTGAATCAAGACCCTTCCTGTAAACCATGAAGGCCCATGAAAGTAACTTGATTCCTGAGGGATTCAAAACATTACTTTACCATTCGTCTTATAAATCAAAAGCACAATAATTCATTTAAGAACATCTAAGAGTATTCCATTTCTTACGTAACAAAACATTCATTTACAATCTTCAAGTTTTGATGGAAAGCCTTACAAAAATGTTCAACATTGAAGCGGAAGCATTAAACTCTCGTTATAACGGGTTCCATACCAATCCATCATCTTCTCCCAAACTCAGCTCTGGGCCGAACACTCATCACCTTACTGGCCTCTTGCCCCGATCATCTACAACATGAAAGTAAAAACGTGAGTGGAAAACTCAATAAGCACAATATTTTCCTCACAATATTTTAATCTTTAAAACTCATAACATTCAATCCATGAAAAACCATTATG
>WUAT03501534.1:0-14959 GCA_010015005.3 Ulmus americana | reverse complement strand
AATTTATGTGAGAGGGAGATTGTTTGATTTATTGTGTTTATAAACAAATATAAGTCTAGTCACACTTTTCTTATGTCAATTAATGTAATATTATTAATCTATTAGATCAATTATATAGGATTGTTAAATCATGCAATAATATTTGATGATTTATTGTTGTTGCTTATATCTTATAAGACGAATTGAATTATGTGCTTAAATTAAGGATTTGAATTGAATCAATAAGTGAATCAATACTAGGAATAGGTGGATGAACCTTGAGTGAAACTTGATGTTTTGTGTTCTAATCTATTATTTAAATCCTTTTTATTCAAAATTATCTATTCTCATTCAAACTTTCTTTTGTTTATGATTTCATTTTCTCTTTGTGTTCTAGTTTTTAATCTACTTTGTAGTCCTTCCTCGTGGGATTGACACTTCATCTATACCGAAATTATCACGTGTTAAGTTGAGCGTAATCACTAGCTCGACAGGTACGGGTACCTGCCTTGAGTCAGCTCGGCCGGTGTTTCACACTAACCTTCGTTCGAGCTAGGTTGAGCGATGCCTCCTTGTGAAGTTTCCCCTGCAACCGGACTTTGTTCTGCATCCCATCGTAGGATGTCCAACACATACACCAACATTCCAACTTGGTGGTGATGTGGAAAGGAAAATCACCACATAGACGGTGACATGAAGGCAAAATCAACAGCGATAAAAATTCTCATAACATATTGTATCATTAATTTTTCCTTATTTATTTTATTCAATTTTCCATATAAAGCTTATAATCCTTCTTACTAGAAACTACAAAGAAAAATTATTCCACCATTTTTTCTATAGGGCCTTAAAGGCCATAACGCTAATTATTCTTCTTTTGGAGTTTATATTTTCTTTTCCTCCTTTTCTCTCATCATCTTTTTTTCCTTTTTCATGATTTTTAACATGGTAGCTGGGTTCTAGGTTCTAAAAAAACCTTTCGTTGCAAACATGATGGGATAATAAACAATTGTTGTTACCAAGGCAATGAAGAAAACTACAGAGGGAATCATTGACGACCTGGATTCTCTCATCTTACATCATCTGGTATTATCCTAGTTTTTCCTTCATACAATCTGTTATTATCTCCGATTTTCATTTATACAATCTGATATCATCCACTTAGTTAATCTAGTATCATCTCGGTTTTTCATTCAGACAATCTGGTATCGTCCTAGTTTTTATTTATTTATTTAGACAATCCAGGATCCATCTCGACTCATTTTATGATGTGTCTTCAACATTGGCACCATGACTTATTTATATAGTTAAGACTCACATTATGCTCTTTACAACCCCGTGTAGGTTATTTAAAACACGAGCTCCATGTAGGCTACTTATTCACATACTATCCTCACATAGGCTACCTCTTCATATATCAGCCCTATGTAGGCTGGTTTTGATTACTGACATCATGTTTAAGATTATTATTTGAGATTATCCATCCTCAACTTAAGCGGGAGTAATAAACAGATTTCACAAGAGATTTGTCATCAAACAAAACTTAGGACCTATACATCAACTACTTGCTCCTCTCAATCATGATGGTAAAATAAAGATAAGGGCTATTTGGTTTGCTATTTTGCAGTATTCTAAACAAGATATGTTTGGAACGGTATTTTGAAAATAGTATTCTAAATGGAATATGTGTTTGAAATAGTATTTTGAACAAGGTATTATAAAATATTTGAATTTTGCTTTTAATTTTTTTCATTGTTTAGTTAGATTAATTTAATTTAATTAAGTTGTAGTTGAACATTTAACTACATATTCTCTTATTATACTTTGAATTAATTATTGATAAATTATTTCTTTATAAAAAATAAGTAGTAAAAGTTTTTCACTCGTCAGTAAAGTTAATCGAGCATAGACACAACATAATTTATCGTTAACATTACTAATTTATCATTACCATTACCATCATACGGTTACTATTACCGATACAATTATCGTTGTTATTATAATTACCATTATAATTACTGTTACCAATTTACAATTACCATTATCATTACTATTACCAATACCATTATAATTACAATTATAATTATTATTAGTATTATTATCATTACTATTACTATTATTATCGTTCCTAATATTATTACCAATTACTATTACTATTACCGTTATTATTATTATTACTATCATTACTAATATTGTTATTAATTATCATTATTATTATAATGATCGTTACCGTTATCATTATAATTTTTTGGTACAAGTACTAATATTATTATAATTATAATTACAATTATTATTATTTCGAGAAAAAAGAATCATTAATTTGTATTTTTTTTTTTTTGAATATTTATGATTAGTTTGAACTATTCTGAACATAATATTCCAAGCATGATATTTTAAAGAAGAAAAAATATTATAAACAAAGTATTCTAAATATGGAAATAAACACGTTGTAGGATTCTAAACAGACTATTCAAAATAGGGTATTATAAACATGAAAACAAACATATTACAATCTTTAGAATACCAAACAGGGTATTCTAAATCTTGAACCAAACAGGGGCATTATAATAATGTTACATGAATAACTTGATAGTTGCCACATTATACTATGAGTCTTTTTAGTTTGTATTTTGAACATGGTTTTAATTTTGACTATTCAAATAGACTATTTGAATATGTTGAATTACTATTATCATTACTAACATCGTTTACCGTTATCATTACCATTATCATTATATCGGTACCGGTACCATTATCCAATATCATTTTTTTTTTTTATCAGGTGGTGCAATTCCACTACAGTTTCTCTCAATTGCTTCTTGTTATTTGTCTCTCCAAATGAGAAAAACATAATATGATAATAATTAAATTAATATTTAATTCATAATTTAAACATATTATTCAAACAAGTTATTTGAACACGTTGAATTAGTTTGGTTTATAACAAACTATTTGAATAAGGAACCAATCGGACCCTGTAACTTTGTGGATCAAAACAATCACATACTGCTTTAAATTTGTATACCCACATTTTGGGTAAAAATTTATAATAGAGAGGGGAGATACTACTTTTAAATAACAAATACTATTTTATTTTTACTGAAAAATGATGAAAATATTATTAAATATATAAGTACGATCTTCATAAGCCATTGCTGGCAAACTCGTCTTATATCAACAAAATAATCCCGAGTAACTCAACGAAAAATGAAAAAAAAAAAATTCTCTAATCATATGACTAACAGAAAATACTTTCAAAGTTCTAAAACGTAAAAAGAAAACACAAACTCAGATAGAAGAATGAGAAAATACAAATTCTCGCGTTAGTATTATGGCTTTTAAGGCCCCATATACTTTATTATAATTGATGATACTTCCTACCTTATTTATAGTGATACACCAATAATAGAAAAATAAAAGTTTTTTCCTTTTTTAGGTTAAAGGGAAACTTATTTTTAAGAAATTATATAAATAATAAAATATTTTATAAAGAAATTAAAAAGTCAATAAAATAAAAGATGAAACTAATTAATTTTATTTGATTAATTGTTAAGATATCATTTTTTTAATAATTAACCTTCATTAGCTGGCACAAAGGAGCTTTTAATCTTCAAATATCTTCTAAAACACATTTGAGAAATAAATTGAAATAGAATTTTTGAATATCACTCTATCTTTATCAAATAGGCACAAAATATGTTATTGGAAGAAGAAGGAGGAGGTCAAGCACCAAGGAAATACAATTGAAAATAAAAGTCCTAGTTGCCTCACAATTATGAATATTGACTACCAACAGACTCATCTTTAGCGTTAATTTAACTTAATACCTTTGAATGCAAAAAACATTCAAAATTTTGATCTCACTTCCTTCGAAGCCATTAAACCCATAATGGATTGACTTTCGATTATATGCATAACAAGTCTTTCTATGTAATAATTTCATACATAAATCAATATTTTATTTTATTTTATGAGAAACTAATGCATCAATTATTAGATTCAAAATAGACATATAAATATACATTTACAATAATTTCAAGTCAAACCGACTTGTTAAGATCAATCCAAAAGGTATAATTTAAACAACTCCGAACAAAACGAACTAAGTTATAGGCTATCTTATTATAATCCCAGAACATGAAAAGAGTAAGAACCCATATGTTTACACAACTCACATAAATCAAATTTTTATATATATTTCTTGAAATTTTGTGTAAAAGTTTAAACCTTATCTTATAATTGTATTTGTTAAAAAAATTAATATTTTATTTGTCTATTAAAATTATAAAATCACATATTTACTCTATCAGTTATAATTTGATTCACTTAACTATTTTAGAGATATAGACTCAATTAAATTTATTTTCATTTTTACTCTATTTCAGATTTTGAAAATTTCCAAATATTTCTAGCCAAAAAACGAAAAAAAAAACATATTATATATATTTAAGGGCTTGATATGGATTTGGCGGACCATAGCTATCTATATATATATATATGTCCATTATATGAAGTATTTTAATAGACAAAGCAAAAGAATATTTATTAAAAAGGAAACAGAGGTAGAAAATTTCCAACATTCCAATTCTGTTTGCTACATTGTATTTTCCTAATACAAATATCACACAACTTTGTTTGATTTGTGAGTTTTTCGTCTAAACCCTTAATTTGGTTTTCTTTTTCCTGTTTTGGGTAAACTTTTTCTCGCTCATATTCTTCTTCAGCTTTGTGCTTGGCCAAAAAAAAATCATAGCCTTGGTTTGAGACTTTGAGTTAATAATATTTGCATGCTTTTTGAAATCTAACAAAAAGGAACAACTAGTTAGATACACAAAACACACACTTTCATCTTTGTAACCCCACTTTGTTCCACATGTATATAACATATTCGTTCCTTTTGTTAACCATTTGCTTTAAATCTGAGGCTTACGATTGATGGGTTTTCTTTGTTTTCCAGTGAAACGTATTGGGATTCGTTGATTTTCTTGGTTGACGCTTCTGGGTCTTTCTAACTTGGCCTTGACTAGTACGGGTTTGGTTTTCTGTTATGCAATGGGACCTGTTAGAGGGTTCAAGAGGAAGAAGAAGCCTGAGAAGAAGGTTGACCAGAATGTCTTGGCTGCTTCTCTGGGTTTGCATCTGCAGCCCTTGGATTGGTGGGATGACTTCTCTCAGAGGATTACTGGTAAACATTTTTTTTGTGTTAGGCATTTTCTTTGGTTTTGCTTTGTTGACTTGATTTGTTATGTTGTGTTATTGTGGTTATATACATTGGTTTTGGCTCAGAAGTGGGCATGTATCGTTTGCTGTTTATAAGGGCGTTGCTTGAGATTTGTTCGTGTTTGGTGAAATTTTGGGACATGGGTCAATGCAGTTTTCATTAATTAGATCAATTTTCATGTTATCTTTCGTGAATGCTGATTTTAAGAAAAGGGTTTGTCTATATTTCTTTATTGCCACTGTTCATTTGTTCTATCGAGCTTTAGTTTGTGCCATACCCAGATGTTGTTACTGTTGGGATTTGTGGGTGGTGAAATTTGAGGATGTGGGTCTTTCCAGTTTCTTAACAATCAGAATGAGTACTGTATTGAAACCTAGTGGCAACGCTTTATGATGAATTGTGTAAATTGTTTATTAGCACATAACTGGAAAATTCTCTTATTGCATTATTTCTTTTGCTTGTTGATATGTGCTTTAAAGGTTTTATTGATTCCATATGGTAATGTTGATCTTAATGGTCACTCTGGTTGCTGTGTTTGCGAGAGCATTATTCTGCTTTTAAAACATTTGCTAAATTTTGAGACGGGTTACACACACCTTAAGTATTAGATTGATTTCTAGACACTTATCTGTTTGAACATTCATGTAATGAATGAAGAGATCTTTTGTATTTTGGTTAACCAAATGACCAACAAAGTTATTATATTTTCGTACTCTTTGGGTGTGTATATCTTTGAAGGCTGAATTTCTGGCTCTTGATGCTCATTATTCTATACATTCATAGTGGACAATGTTTTTTCTTGCTTGTACAAGGGTGAACAAAGTTATAATCAAGGTTAAAGAACCAAAACTACCTCTGTTATATTGCTCTATTATGTGGTACAATTCATTATTGTTTTGTAGATGTTTTCTGTTTAGATGCATTGCTACTGATTAGCAAGTATATTATGCTGCAATCAGAATCGCTATAATGAATCCCCATTGCAAGAATTGCAAGTAATGACCACTTTAGAGAACATCCTTAGTACTTAAACATTGACAGAACTCTGGCTTAAACAAAAAAAGGCACCTTCTTTGTGTATGCTACCGGATATCTTGAGGATAATATACAAGAATTGAATTATTCAATTAAAAGTTTAAAATTTAGTGAAATATGGGCATTTATAGTTTTTAAACATTAGTGAATGAATAAACAGAAAACATCTTTCTATGTCTTTTGTCTCAAGTATCAAGATTCATAAGATAAGTGAAAAGGGTTGGATATCAAAATTTGAGATGGAAACTCGAAATAAACATATTCTACAAGATCAGCTAAGATTGCATTTTGCAATACAGATTATATGTTTTTGGCTGGAAATACAGCTTATATTATGTTAGCACATGATTGGGTGTATACAACTATGATTTCTGAAGGAATTTCCTTTAGTGTAATCGATATGATTGTGCTTCTGTAGCTATTCAATACTATCCCTGTAGAAGGGATTTAGTCTGTTCAATTTCTCATGTGAAAGCTTTTTATCCTGACCACTTTTTTTCTGACCAGAGGGAAAGTACATAGAACACAGAATTAAGCTGCTTTATTACATTGGAGGTGTTTTTACATGCTGATACATTTGAAATGTTCAAAATTTTATATCAGGATGATCAAATGTTTAGACTTAAAAAATGAAAAATAAAACTCTGATGTTGCAGTTATGAAATGTTGGGATAATTTTATTATAATGATTTTACATTTATAAAGGAATAGAAAGAAAAAAAACAGAAGATATTTGGGAGCTGAAGGCTCTAGAGTGTGGACGGCGAAGGCCAGAAAAGGATTAACCAGATTAGCAGATGAAAAACAAGTTGGTTGAAATATGTGTCGGGGAGCTTGTTTATCTATTGTGTCGCTTTACTGTGTCTTTTGTAGCTATAAATGTGCTCATTCTACTGAAATTTGATAAATTTTGTGTGTTAAGTATTGTAAATTAATTAAGGAACCAACTTTTGCAGTAAATTTTTGTATAGTTACTTATGGGTGTAAAATTGCATATATACCTTATTCCTGTAAAACCAAAACCATGAACTTAAGGGGATAAGACTTGGGTGTCTCTCTCTCATTTTAGCAAAGGTAGGTAAAGAAGAATAAAATGGTTGTCTGCAGTAGAGAGAGCAAGAAATAGATAGAAAATGGGTTTGTTTGTCTTACTTTTTCGTTAGTTTTTTATGTTTATTGGTTAAAATAGTTGTTTGAAGGGTAGAAGATTTAGCATAACCCTGCTTTTTTGTGGAAAATAGTTTTTTTTTATTTTAAGTTTTGAACTTGCTCATGAACATATGTAGTTGCATCTAACGACGAGTTAATTAATGTCGAAATCAACCTATAATCCTTTTTGCTGTCTGCATTTATAGTACCTTCAGTTGTTTTGCGTGTGTCTGCATTTAGACTTTATATCCAATTATTCTCAAACTATATGCTATATGTTGTGAAAAAAAACTTATAAATCATACCGTGCATCGTGTTCTATATCTATCTAGCAAAGGATCTCCTGAAGTTTTGTTCTCTTATGAAATTTGGCATAAATGTTCTGAAGATTCACATTGATAAGATGATGATACCTTATTTTACCATTTGTAGGGCCTTTATCTCAATCGAAGAATCCCGTGAAGTTTGAATCTGTTTTTAAAATTTCAAGGAAGACATTCAGCTACATCTGCTCACTTGTGAAGGAAGATATGTTGGCCAAGACCTTCAACTTCGTCGATTTGAATGGCAAGCCTTTGTCCATAAATGACCAAGTAGCTATTGCACTCAGGAGGCTTGGCTCTGGTGAATCATTATCAATCATTGGCGAGTCATTTGGGATAAACCAGTCAACCGTAGCTCAGTTAACCTGGCGTTTCGTGGAAGCTATGGAAGAAAGAGGGCTTCACCATCTTACTTGGCCTTCAACTGAAGTGGAGATGGATAAAATAAAGTCCAAGTTTGAGAAAATCCGCGGCCTTCCAAATTGTTGTGGTGCAATAGACACAACGCATATAATGATGACTCTGCCTACCACGGATCCACAAAGTGAATTCTGGCTCGACAGTGAAAGGAACTGCAGCATGCTCTTACAAGCAGTTGTTGACCCCGAAATGAGATTTCTTGACATAATTACTGGATGGCCTGGAAGTTTGAATGATACCACTGTGCTCCGAAGCTCAGGCTTTTTCAAACTGTCCGAAGAAGGGAAGAGGTTGAACGGGAAAAATATATCGCTTTCAGAAGGAACAGAGTTAAGGGAATACATAGTTGGAGACTGCGGGTATCCTCTCCTGCCATGGCTTCTTACTCCTTATCGTAAAAGAGGGCTCTCGGATTATCAAGCAGACTTTAATAAACGGCATTTTGCAACAAGAATGGTAGCGCAGAGGGCATTGGCGCGGTTGAAGGAGACGTGGAGGATAATTCAAGGAGTAATGTGGAAGCCGGACAAGCATAGACTGCCTAGGATCATCCATGTTTGCTGCATACTGCACAATATAGTTATCGATATGGAAGATGAGATGCAAGATGAAATGCCATTGTCCCAACATCATGATTCTGGATATCGCCAACAAACTTGCGAATCTGCCGACATCTCCGCCTCTACTGTGAGGGAGAAGCTCTCTCTACACTTGGCTGGAAAATTGCTACCTGAAAGTGACCCTTCTGCTCTGGAAGATGGCTCTCTTTGATTTGGTCAAGAATTATTTTGTCTCTGTCAGTTGCATTGTTGCGTTTATACTTGCAAGGCTAAATCCTCTACAGAAAATAGTCTATTTTGAACATTAATCTGGTTTATAGCATGTGAACTTTGACATGTATAAGGGTCTATTTTCTTCATACAAAGGTAAGAGTTTGATTATGCTTAAGTTATGAGTTTGGCACCAATTTATGTTTTTTAGTCCACTCCAATTAATAGTCTTAACAACGTTTACAACATTAGAACTTCATCTCTTCTTTAGCCCCAGTTGCTAAAGGATTAAAGTATGTTATGCCGTTTTTAGGTCTTTAAAATCAATATCTTATCAGGTTTGTATAGAAAATTAGCAATCAACTTAGGTTGAATATGTGCAAAGTTGCAAGTGATCATGAGCAAAATTTAACCCATAAGTTGGAAGATTGTCCCAAGTCATGTATTTAGAGGATTAAAGTACGTTGTGTTCTTAGTAGAACTTTGAAGTCAATGTTAATATCCTATAGGTTGAATAGTGTTCTAATCTGACTTATCATGATCATATGTAATTTCTTAACAAAACCAAAATATAGTTGTTATATCACAACTACTTTTTATTTTTTATTTTGGAGATAATATTCTAGATTTATTTATTTTTTCTCGAGAAAAAAAAAAAAAAAAAAGAAAGTTTAGCTAGTTAATATTTTGTGTTTTTTAGGGCTAAGATAGTTATTACTAATTCGGTATTGTTTAAGTTTTAAAGAATCTTCGCCATTTCAAAAGATGCAAGGATTTAGCTAAAATATTCAAAAAGGCAAAAAATGAGTAAACAAAGCCTATCTTGCTAAGCGAGAACAGGATTCGATCTCTTCTTTAAAAAATAAAAGGAAGAAATGAACATAAATACATATTGCTCAACATCATAAACTTCCATAAGAAACAGAATCCCAACATTTAGAATTTTTTCAACAGAAAGCAAGAATAAAAAATGAAATTCTTGAAACGAATATACGTCACGAAGCCTTACTTTTACCAAAAATAGGTTGCTAATCAATTTCCACACGCAAAGCAAAATGTGAATTGGTCTTGATATGACCAAAACTCAACGACTTCAACCTCTGAGACACCAAACATTGCCTTCTTTTCCACGAGCAAAAAACAACATTCTAAACGCTCAAGAGAAATATTAAGAGCGATTAACAACTTTTATAACCTATTTTGGAAATTCATTCAAACACCTTTAAAAGTCGCTTCAAAAACCCGAAAAACCAAATGAAGTCTTCTAAAAGACTGAAATTTCCGAAAACCACCATATTTGATATTAGTTTTTGTATATCACACCCAAAATCAGGTACGAGTAAATCACCAAATTACAAAACACGTCATAAACCCAATATCATAGTAAAACAGATTCATGTCACATAAGCTATAGACATTTCATATAAAAAAAACAGATAGTAAGGAGGAATCTCCATTGCATACTTCAAGCTTTGCTTCGAATAACATCAAGACCCATCTCGGATGGATCAGTAGCTTGCAACTCGATCTGAATTCCGTCCAGCTCTCTCTTAAACCTGTCCTTGGAGCTCGCATAGATCATCTTGCTCCTCACCTTTGATGTGTCGGGAGACCTTCATATGAAAACAATAAACAAGCAGATCAATCAAAGACGACATAACGAAGAATGTGAAGAATGCTAAACACCAAAACAATCAAAGACAATAAATCGAAGAATGTGAAGAATGCTAAACACCAAAAGAAAAAGTGTAACTAATACCAAGCAACAAAAATAATCCTGCTCTTCTGGCAATTCTCTTCAGTGACAAAATCAAAGTCATAGACAGCATATCGGCACTCATCAACAGGAAGGCTTGCAGTGAAATCCTCGTAGCTGTTAGTCGGTTCGCCAAGCTTTTCCACAATGACTTGCTTCTGCTTTTCTTCAATCTTAAAAACTATAAAACGGTATGTTCTTTTCGTCTTTAATTCCAAAAACTTAAGTTTGCATTCATCATGCACAGCCATCCCAGAAGCCGCATTCGCCTAAAAATGGATTTGAACCAACAAATATGATATACCAAACAACCTAAACGGCTAAACCAATTTCAAATACCAGGCATCACGAAATTCACCAAGAAAAAAATAATTCTATTCATCTCAAACTACTGCACATTTACAAATAAGACACAGCCTAACAATTATATCAAAAAAGAATGATTCAAGTACGATCCCTTTTCATTTCTATCTTCAATGATCATTGCTCTTCAATAACAAGCTTGCACATCAATTTTCAAAAAAAAGCTTCTGAATTTAACTCATTCTAACATGACTAGTTAATACTACATTAAGCACCACTCCATTTTAAACGCCACGAATAAATTACGGGCCCATAAGCAATTATTAGATGCTTAACACAATTTACACACTCCACGTGTAGCCACATGATAATTGGAAACTAGAATAAGCAACAAAAGCCTACACGATAATAAAAAGAAAAACAAAATCATAACCTAACCAATGAATCGGATTGGAATCAAAGATCAAATAATCATACACTTTGGTTTGAATACCTAGAGAGATTTGCAAAAAATTTCATATCGATCAACTATTAGAAAACATAAGTAATTTCCTATAAAACAGCATAATATGACCAATTTCGTCCAAATCAAGCCAAATATTCACAGATCGAACAACGAAACTAGCATATGGTGAAACTCCCAAAACAACCAAATAAAATCGCAAAAAAAAAAAAAAAAAAAAAAATTAAGCATAAATAGAGACTGATCTAGTCAAAGCACTCACCATTTTCGCGGAAAAATATCTGAGAAAATACAGATAAGAAAGTGCGAGAAAGGTAGAGAAAATCTAGGGCTCCGAGATAGAGAGAGAAAGAGGGGAAGAGAGAAAAGGAAAGGGGAAAATGATAAAAGATAGATAGGCCTCGAGATGGCTGAGGGCGCCGACTTGAAAATGTGGAGATTTTTCGCATTTGGTGAGTTGCTAATCTGACGGTGACGGTTTCTTGTATTGAGTGCTTGTCCGATGATATTGCGCCACGTGTATGAAAGTATGAGAAAAAGGTGCCACCGCACGGTCGGTGAAGATGGCATGTGCTTCACGTCAAGGCGCTGACTAGCTTCGAGAATTCATTTGGGTTTGTTGGATACTAATGGGCTAGGCCCAAAGGGGCACCTTACCTTTGGCCCCGCTATGAATTTTTCCATCAAATTTTCTTAGCACTTTTATTGTAAATTAATATATTTATCAATATATTTGTAGGCTCTCTTATATTTCATTTTAGATTTATAAGTGACATTTCGTTAGAAACATTTGAACACTGTAAAAAGTATTTGTAATTATCCTAATATCGAAATTTTATTACCAAGATGGCGAGAAATAATGATAATACCCTTTCTGAATTTGAAGCAACTTCAAAACTAATTGTAAAAGTGTTAACGAAACACAAAATAATCCATAAAAAAAAAAAAAAAATTAATTCATTTTTAAAATGATGTTATCTTTTTAAATAGGGGTCAAAAAGAGAAATAATTTATTTTGATTGGGAATCTCTATTATATAATTAAGATTTATTGGCTCAAATTGCCCCTTAAAGTTTGCGAAAAATTTCATGTTGTTCCCTAAAAGTAAAAATTGGCTTAAATACTTTCTGAATTTATTATTTATTAGTATTTGTACAGAAAAGTACTCTAGAAGTTTAGGTAAATTTGCATAAAATGCCAATATACAACAACTTTAGGGGATATTTGGGCCAATTTTCAACTTTAGGTGAAAACATACAAATTCACACAAATTTTAAGAGACATTTGAGCCAAAAAGTCTATAATGAAAACCAAATAGATTATATATATTATAATAAATATAAAATTATTTATAAAAAAAAAAATTAATGTGAACATAGTCTCATACAATTTTCCCATTACCTTTTTCAATTGTGATTTATCAAATATTATATTATAAACAGCTAGTTAGCTGTGTTTTAATCAGAAAGTAAGAACGAAGAGCTTATGAGTTCATGTATCAACTTTGATCCCTACATTTATATGACCCTTGGCCATATCTAATTAAAATACTAATAAAACAAAGACTTGTTCAATATCAAAATTCTTGCTTAAACAATAATAAAATGTACTATCTAATACATTTTCTAGCTAAAACATCATCATATTGAAGTAGAGCGCATATATATATATATAGTTGCCATTTGAAAAATATGTTTTCTTTTTCTTTTTCTTTTTCTCTTCACATCTAGAAGCGTGCAAATTTGACATTATCAACGCTCTCTTCCATTGTCACTTCCTTTGTAAACCAAATAGGAACCAAGCAAAGGCCTTTGCGTCGGAGACCTACTTGTACCTTCCCACTTCCCTGTTCACATTTTCAATAGTTAAAGCAAATGCTAAAGAGAAAATTAATAAAAAGTAAGTATTTATATATACTTTGCTTTGTGCAGTAAGAATCGAAATTTATTCTTATCGATATGAATTTTACTAATAATTTTTGAATCATGTCATATTTTTCAACGATTTTTGAATAAATTTTCTCTAGTGTTTTAGAAATATCCCTATGAAATTTTGTTATAATCCGAGTTTTCTTTAAAAATATATTATAGATTTTGTATTTAGTATAAGAAACTAATTTAGATTACGACAAAATTTTATATGAATATTTCTAAGACACTTGTAAACTCCGAGAAAATTAGAACCCTTAATTCTGTTATGCTGTAATTAATTAATAATTAATTAGTAGTAATTAATGGGAAATTTTAAGTTATGAAAATTATAAGAATGGTAAATTAAGTGCGAATTGTCATAAGTTAATGTTAATTAATAAAGTTCCGAAAGGCTAATTATTATTGTCAAATATCCTTATAGGCAATAATAATGTCAAAATCGAAGATAAAAGTTACGTATTTAAGGGATCGCTTAACTACATAAATGTAGCTAATATCGACAATTTTTCGAATTATGAGTTATGGAAAAATAATGTTTTATAGTACTAATATTGTGATGCTAGTTTGATAATTATAATTTTGTTATTATATTTTATTTATTAAAATGAGAGAAATGGGATTTGAACCCAACATATTAAAAAAAAAAAAAAACAGTGGATTCGGCCCACAATTGGAGAAAGGAAAAGTTGTTTATGTGGGTTGTATTTTAACAAGCATACACATCTTTAAAAAAAAAAAATGAAGGGTAGTTGTGTGTATGCATACATGCAATAGTTAAGAAAACAGGGAAATGACACCGGTTTTTTTAAGTCGATTGGCGGTGCATTTTAAAGTGTCGATTAGTGATATAATTTAGAGATGAATCAAGAGAAGGGTTAGGGTTTTATCGAAACACAAAACTGAAACAGAGGAAACAGAGGTGAACGGGTGAGGAAGCAGCGAGGTTGGTCCGAAATCGAGCTTGGAAGTTTCAATTCACCGATGAATTCTCAGTAAGTTTCAAAGCTCTCACTCTGTTGTATCGGTAAGATAGCTTCACCATCTAATGTTCTAAATTGAACACACTTAGAAATAGTGTAAAATGGAAGTGTGGTTGTAGAGAGAGAGAAGTAAATGGTGGAGGTTGATTTTAGAGGTAACTAAGGCCGTAAACATCACTAACGTGACCGGAGCGACGAGCTAATGGAGGTGGTGGAGCTGGCCTGGGAGCTGGTGGTGCGGTGGCTGCTTGGAGCGGCTGTTGCCGCAAGTTGCAACCGAGCCACAAGGCTTGGTGGTTTTGTTTTCCCATGCAGCAGCAACCAGGTGGTGGGCAGCCAGCCAGAGGAAAGGTCCGGCAGGTGGTGCACGTAGAGAAGCCGGCGGGCAGCTCGGGTCCGGCCTGGACCGGAGGTGACTTGCGGCAGAGAGAGAGAGAGTGAAAAAGAGAGATCCCAAGGTTGAGGAAGGAGAAATAGTGTTGTGTTGTGATATATAGTCTAGTTGGCAGCTTCTCTTGGTTAAAAAATAATAATAATAATAACTAAACAATATGAATGGTATAAAGGAAGTAGGAAGGAAGTGGACTGAAGAGAGTTGTTGGAAAAAAAAATGGTCTATGCTGGGTAAT
>WUAT03501426.1:0-14978 GCA_010015005.3 Ulmus americana | reverse complement strand
GGGGGATGACTTTGGGCATCTGATGGTTTTGGCTTTTTCGAAGGAGGAGGATTTGAAGGAGAGGCAGAGGGGCCCTTCGATTCCTTAGGGGCTACCAAAGGATCATTTTTCTTTACTTCAAAGGACTTATTTTCTATATTTTGGGCCTGTTCTCAGGTTTTTGCCATAGTGGTTTTGATTTTTAAGAAGTCCCTCCCCTCTTTTTGGATTCCTTTGGAGTATCTTTCGAAGGCTTAGCAACGGTTTTCTTGGGAGTCTCCACTGTAGCCTTAGCAGAACCCTTCGCGAAGCTTGGAGGATCCGTAGAGGTGGTTTTCTGGAGATCCCCAATAATATCCGTTGCCTCACTAAATTCACCTTCATCAGGAATTCCAGGAAGGCTAAGTGGACCTATTAACTCTGCCTTCCAAGGAGTCCTGAGCCCTTGGGTTATGAAGTAAGCTTACCCAAAACATCAGCCAATTTTGGGAACCTCTTGTTGAGCTCCACGCCGTTCGACATGAAATGGATTGGATTCCTAACCCTACGGGGGAAGCGAAGAGCGAGCAACGGGCCATAATTGATAGAGAGTAAGAATTGATGTCCCTCAAAATATGAAGGGCGGCCACCTTGGTAGGAACCGCAAGCATCTTCAAGAGGTTGAATTGGGACTCTGGAAGAGTAGGAGCAGGGGGAGAAGGAATGTCAGAGCCTTACGAAGTTGTGCGAAGGAGAAGTTGACTCATAAGAAGACCATTGAGGATTTAAAAAGAGTAAAATTTCTAAAGATGACAGATTTTTACCTATGTTATAGCCCCTGCGCAAGCTAAAGATCTCCTGGTCTACTGAGGGAGATGCCCATTTTCTAGAGAGCAAGTAAAGAACTTTGATTTCGGGGTCTTTGTTCTGAAGGCCAATGAACCAGACCTAGTTCTTTCTTGGGGTGAGATGGTAGCGAGGGAACTTGAAGGCACTGCTGGAGCGAACCCTATTGAAGCAGTAGAGGAAATCTTCAACAGTCAATCTCAAGTCTTTTATCAAGCAGGGGCACAGAAACCCAGTTATTTGGCGAAGAGAGTTTGGGGGAATTTGGAGAAAATGGAGATTGTAAATAGAATAAATATAATGATAAAAGGGGTGAAATGTAAAACAAATGAGTTGGAGGTGAGGTTCACTCACGACCAGAGAATCAGGGGGAAGAATTGATGGTTTTTCTTCCTAACCTTCATATTTTTTATCAAGAAATTCTAGGTAGCAATCCCCTGGAATCACACATTCGTCTCATATTTTAGTAATGGCAGGAGGAATAGGAGTCGAAGAAGATACCATCTTTTGATCGAAGTTAAGGCTGAAGGATGAGTGGATTAAGAAAGAGGAGAGCTTGAGAAGAAGAGGGTTTTCAAAAAAAATTTCAGAAAGAAAGAGGCTGGAAAATGAAAATGAAGAAGACAATAAAGTTTTGGTGAGATGTAGGTTTTCCTCGGTAAATGGGATTTTGGGACGTGTGCATTACATAAGGTGGCTGGAGTAGGTGTATGAAGCAATCAGTCTTCTACATGTGGTGGCCAACGGAATTCTAAGAGGCAATTGTTTTATCTTCGAATTTTATTTGAAAATTCATAAGATAAAAAGGGGAAAATGGTTGGGCAAATTATGACGAGTGGTATGGAAAAGGGTATTGTGATAATTTTATGAGAATTTTAAAGGTGTTTGGGCTGGGAGGCCCATATCCTCGAAAGAGCCCATTATGATGGATTCAAGACAAATGGTTCTTCTGGTGGAACCTAGCGAAGGCGCCTGGCAAATGACTCTCTATGAAGGACCAAATCAGGAGGATGGGCATCCGAAGGATTAATATCGGTGGAGTTTTATTATAAATATTACATTTCTTTTGTAATTTGGCATTCAGAACATTTTTATTGAGAATTCTAGAGAGAGATTGAGAAATCATTTTGAGTTGATCTTTCTCATTCTTCTTTCTATTTGGCTTGTTCTTGAGAAATTTTGCATTTGATCCACTTGAGTTTTAAAGAAGAGAAGTTTATTGTTTGTGCAATTTTATTCACATCCATATAATTATCTAAAACTCGTTTAGTAATTATTTTTTTATTAGCTTATGTTTGATGATCTTGTAGGTTGTTATAAAACAATTTAAATTCTATTATGTTGCATAAACATGATAATTTTAATTAGCAACCCAATAAAAATTTCTCCCATAAATTCTCAAAAATCCATTACAAAAATTCGGGAATATCAAATCTGATAAAAAAGTAAGAATCAAAATGCAATAATCAGAGATATAGAAAGTTGTTCGATTTAGATTTAAGGGATTTTTTTTTATTTTTTTTTTATTTTTGTTGAAGAAAATTAAGGTTTGTGTGGATTCAGATGTGGAATTGAGGGGAGAAAGGTTTTGATTGTTGGAAGAGTTTGGTTTTGTAGCGAATTTGGGAGATATTTTAGAAGATTTAAGGCGGTTGAAAGGAAAGTTATAGAGAGAGAAAGTAATGAGTTTGGTGTTTTGTTAAGATATTTTTCCAAAATTTCTCATTGTTTAGTGATCCACCTCCATTTGAGCCTTTGTTAGTGTTGCAAATAAACAATAAACATTAAGGTGCAAGGTGCCAAACATAACAAACATAAGGGGACATTTGTGCCAATAAATCTAAAAAAAAAGTGTATTTGAATTCTAAAACAATTAAAATAAACCTTTGATAGTCTCATTTTTTTTTTTTGGTCTTATTATTATTTAGTGATTATTGGTAAAAACAAATTCATCAACAATAGCCATTATTTTCATCAATATTAAAAAAAAAAAAAAAGTGAAGCTAATGGGAGACAAAAGAATATTTAAAATTTCCCTTGGTCATATAAACTTCTATATCACATTTTCAATATATGAAAGAGATGGGAAATTGTCATTTTACTAATTTTCCCTCTACCTTCTTACCTATTTTCCCTCCATAATAGAAGAAATTAAAGTTTTTCTAACATTGAGAAAATTACATTTTGGTACACTCTAGTTGTCAATTATTACACTTTGGACCTCACATTTTCAAAAATTACATGGTGAATCATATTGTTTGAAAAACAAAAAATGTATTTTTTTATTGGTAAAATGAAAAAAGTACATTTAGAACTTAAAATCTGAGTGAATTATTTTTAAAATGACAAATTTTACCTTATTTTAAACCTAGATAACTTTAAATTTATCACTATTCTTGTTGCCAAACTGGAAAAAAAATAATTGAAGTAAATTAATCATTTTTAAAAAATAAAAATAAAAATCATTAAATAAACATAACATTAAAAATTAAAATAAAAACTCTTTTAATAATTATACAAGGGAAAATTCGACATTTTAACTCACTCGAAGGATTCTAAATATAGCTTCTTTTTTTTTTTTTTTCATCAAAAGTAAGGTCCTCCATATAATTTTTTTTTAATTTTGAGGTCCAAAGTGTTACTATCAACAACTAGAGAGTACCAAAAATGTAATTTTCCATTTAAGGATTAAAAACTCAGGAGCCCTTAAACTATGAAGTTTGTCCCGATTGTTGGAAAAATAGTAATAAAACTCGCAGCGGAAGGGGAAATTTAAAAAAAAATTATTTAAAACCAAAATAAGATTCTAATCTCATGATGCTAAATACAATAAATTAAGTCATGAACAATTACTTCTTGTAGTCTGGATTGCGTTTTAGATGCGCCTCAACCAATTGGTCTTCTTTGCTATCCTCAAGCTATCAAACCGATGTGGGTGTGGGCACACCACTAATGAATTCTACAAGACTCGCCACAAACAATTCCAAGATCAAAAACTCTCTAGATCTAGTAGTTCAATGCAAACTACGAGATTCTATTTTTTCTCTACCTTGTTTCTTTCTAATGGAATAATTCACATTACTTAACAAATGTATCACAAATAGATATAATATAAAGGAAACCCAACTCCTAGATTATATCTCATAATTTTTTCCTATTTAATTAAAAATATATCTATAAAGAAAAGTATCTAATCAAATAAACTTATTTAAATCTAATATAATATCTTATCAATATCTCATAGTAAGATTCATAATTCAAATAGTCTTAAATTAAATATCTCATTAAAATATTTAAGATATTACATTTGAATAAAATATTTCACAACAAGATCCATAATTCAAATAAAATTTATTTAAACTAATTATCTCATAAAAATATATGTATTAAAAATACAAAAAACCATTTAATATAAATTAGAAAATCGAGTTGGAAAGCCAATTTTCGGATTTGTGTTTTCGTACATTCGAGTGCCTGCAAGACCAAGGGTCTAGGCGCCTAAAACTCATCCAAGAGACATTCTTGTTGCCATAGTTCATCAGATCGACTAGTTGATCCATGCGGTTGACCTATAACTACCATTCTAAATATTGGTTTAGGGTAATTTGAGCTAGCAAAGGGACCTGTTGGTTATAAGTAACCAAGCTCCAATAATCATAAATAAATTAACTCCAAGTAAATTTTCTAATCTATTATTAACTTCGGAATTACTTCACTAAAAACCCGAAGTTGCACTTGTGATTATATACCGTAATTATGAAAGAATTATAATTTTTTGTCCACAATCAATTATTCATGTATCATTCCCATGTGTATCTATATCGACTCGAGATATAGTTCATGTAATCTCATCGATCATTTATATGTTGACTTCAATCATTCTATAACGGAAAAGCCCTGTTTATAAAAAAAACATAATATCATTTGAACAACACGTACTCAAATGATTGAGCTCATTTGCTTTTCATTAACCCGAATGATTCCTTAAGAGGATAACCTTTACTTTAAGCAGAGCCATAGATTCTATATCTATATGAATCACGCTTTATTATTTACAAGTTATGCCTCCAACATACGATAATAGTTAACATACTATCGTAGAGGTTTTATCCTTGGTATATCAAAAGACACAAGTTACAAATATAAAGACATAATTACATTTCAAGATTAAGATGAAATACATGTCTATGATTATTAAAGCGAATTGATTAGATCAAACAGATATGTTAAATCAATTCCACTTTAAGCCCTGGCCCAATGTACATCCACCACTAGGATATACACCAATGTATCTATCTAAGAGATTAACTCCAATATCTAAGATAAGATATCTCCCCAATGTGATATAAATTCATAACAATCTTAACATAAATAAAGTGTCCAATTTTATTCCATTGATTGCGGACCGTGTATTTAAACTATATTATTGACATTGTATATTTCCACATATGAACCCGTCATATATCCAATTTAAGATTTATATAATATAGTTTAAGAAAACTAGTTTACTTGTATATATTCAACAAATGAACATAAATAAGACATAATTTAATAACCACAAAATAAAATCATTTATTACTTAAATCAAAATGTTGTTAATACATTAAATGTATCTAACCCTAGGGCACATATTCTAACAATATCTCATTTGCCCTATACGAGTAAATGTGACATATATCACATCACTATGCTTTTGATTTGCCTCTTAAAGCTCTTAGCCATCAGAGTTTTAATAGAGGAGTCAGCAAGGTTGTAAATCGACATGACCTTAATAACCACATCTCTACTCTGCACAAAACCCCAAATTATTTGATACTCCCTATCACTCCTCATGTGGTGTCTTGAATCCTTGATATTCGAGATATCCACTGTTTTATCCTATAAAGTGTAACCGACCTATCCAAACCTATGATAACCTCAAGAGCACTAAGGAACTTGCGGAGCCAAACCGCATCATTAGTCGCCTCAATGACTGCCACAAATGACCTCCATTGTTGAGTTAGCAACACAAGTTTGTTTGATACTCCTCCACATAATGGCGTCACCACAAAGAGTAAAAACTGACCCGGAAGTCGATTTCCTTGAATCCTTATCTGATTGAAAATCAAAATCCGTGTATCCAAGAGGAGTTAAGTCTTCCCCAAAGTACACTATCATATAATCCCTTGTTCTCTTAAGATATTTGAGTATATGCTTGACCGTAACCCAATGGTCAGGTCTAAGATTCGATTGATATCGACTTACTATGCCAATTACATAACATATATCCGGTCTAATGCAAAGCATGCCGTACATAAGAATTCAAACAACCGGAGCATAAGGAACCTTCTCCATGTACTCTTTCTCCTTGGATGTCTTCAGACATTCATTCAATGAAAGTTTAATTCCAATTCTAAAATGTTGTCGTCCTTTCTTGGAATCTTGCATTAAACATTTCTCAACTACTTTGTCCTTGTATGAAGATTGGGATAGATCTATCACAATGTATCTTCCAATCTCTAAAGAGTTGGATACCTAGAACATAATTAGTTTCACCCAAATCTTTCAAGTTAAACCATTTGGATAACCATAAAATTTGATCGATGTCAACACTCCCATATCGTTTTTGAAAAGAATGTCATCGACATAAAGTACTAGAAATGCCACCTTCTTATCCTTAAATGTTACAAACCCAAGGTTTATCAACATTTTGTTGGAATCCATAAGATTTGACTGCTTGGTCAAATCTCATGTTCAAGAACAAGAAGTTTGTTTTAATTCATAAATGGATTTCAATAACTTGCCTCAAATATCAACGACTCCATTTACCCCTCTTTATGTCTTTGCTCATAGGTCTCAGGTTGTTAATGGCCTCAAATATCACAAATTCGATTGTAAATTTTCATCTGTCTACAAAAATTAAGAAGTAAAAGTGATACATGAATTGAATAATAGTGGTTCATGTGAAATATAGTGTGGTAGAAAAATTATGTATGGCGGAGTAGAACATTCAAAGGGGAGTTATATTGAGCATTGAAAACAAACCATGTTCAGTCATGCATTAAGGAGGGTCACACACGCTTTTGTGAGACAAAGGCTTTGATTTTGCTCAATAAATCGAGGAAATTACACCCTATACCCCCTTTTCCCTAATCAATTATATTTGCACTCTTTTAAAAGTCATTATTTATGTATCCTATTTTTTGGGTGTAAAATACGTTTTTACCCTTCTATATTTAGGGTTATTTATCTTAGTCTCTAAATTTCTTTGTAGTTTGTCATTTTCAACAAGGGTATAAATGTTTTGATGCCTCATTTTAGGGGCATTCCTGTAGTTCCCCCCAATAAATCTTTGTGATTAATTCACTTTACTATTATACCAAATAATAAATAAGAGATGCAAACTTGTAATGCCCACTTACTTATTATGCATCAAAAAGATTAATAAAATTACTTTGTTTTTAACACTGGGAATAAATGTGTATTGACGTTCACCCCAATGTCGAGCAAAGCCCTAGATTATTTTATTTATTTTATTTTTGGGGTACCATAACGCCAGATACGTTGTTATTAGGGGTGAAATCGATTCGGTTTGGACCAGTTTTCAAACCAAACCGGTAATTTTCAGTTTGAAAAAAATCAAATCGAACCGAACCGTCAGTTTGAAAATTTCAAACCAAACCAAACTGGTCAATTCACGGTTCGATTCGGTTTGGACTGACGGTTTGGATTTTTTCAATTTGGCGGTTTGGTTTGGGTTGGTTTATGGCGGTTTGGTTCGGTTTAGGTTGGTTTAGCATAGTTTTAAGGCGGTTTAGGTCGGTTTCAAGGCGGTTTGAGGCGGTTTAGGTCGGTTTTAAAGCGGTTTGGTTCGGTTTGGGGTGGTTTGGTTCGGTTTGAGTTGGTTTAACAAAATAATTTTTTTTAAAAAAATCATTCTCGGTTCGGTTCGGTTCAGTTCAAACCGACATGGTGAAATGTCAAACCGAACCAAACCAAAAAATAAATGGTTTGAAACCAAACCAACCCAAAAAATAATTCGGTTTCAACGGTTTGTAAACCAATGGTTTTAGCGGTTCGGTTTAAGCGGTTTGGCGGTTTGGAGTTTCAGCCCTAGTTGTTATCCCTACTTCATGGGTGGTGGGAGGAGGGTATGTATTTCAATTTATTATCTGTTATTTAATTAGGGTAAAGTGATAATAAAAAATTAAAGGCCTATATTTATAAGACCGTTTTGTCATAGAAACCAATATAGAGTATATAAAATACTCTAAATAATAAATCAACAAAAGAATCATTTTTTTAATCAATCAAGTTAATTAAAATTAATTTTGACACGATTTAAATTTGGGAAGCGCGATATTAATTTCATCACGCTTCAAAAATATTATCGCACAAATTCAAAATTCAAATTTTAAGCACGATAATAATTTATGAAGAGCGATAATTAATATCGAGTTTCACACATTATCATCGCGTCCCCAATTTTTCAGAAGGGAAGCGCAATATATCATTATCGCGCTACACATATCACTATCACGTCCCCCTAATTTTTTCAAATGCGAAGCACGATGTAATATGTCGCGCCCCACATATCACTATTGCGCGCGATTTTGAGTTTGAAAACTTAGATTTCGCCATAGATTCAAATAACCTCTCACATCACCTGAATCCAGCAGAAGAAGAAGAAAAAGACGAACCAGAGGAGAAGAAGAGGACAAACCAAATGCAGATGCAAAGACGTAGAAGAAAAAGAAAAAAAGAGAAGAAGAAGAAGAAAATGAGAAATTTTCTATAAGAAGGGAGAAAAAGATGAATGTTAGGAGGGAAATTCAAATTCAAATGAAAAAAAAAAAATTTAATTTGATTTTTACCAATTAATTTAGAGATAATTAACTCTTGTTTAGTGCTAATTCTAAATGTGATCTATTTTGTGAAATCAATTCTCAAGGTTGGCCTTTTAATAATTTTTAATTAACTTAATTAATTAAAAAAGTGATAATTTAATAATTTATTATTTAGGATATTCTATAGATTCTATATGATTTTTATTTGAATTGAATCAACTAACATTATTTAGGGTATTCTATATTAATTTCTATTTGAATTGAATCAACTAACAAGACGGTGTTAACATCGATATCAAATTAAAACTACAATTTTTTTTTTTGGGTGTAAAACCACCTATTAAAGTTACTTGATAACAATTTTATGGAATGCTCCTTTCAAAAATAATAATAAATTTATGGAATGTACTCATTCTTATCTTTATTAGGTGACTTTTAAGGCATTATAATTAAAAACCAGTTATCCATTTAATTGAACGCAAATACCAAAACAATGATGTAATTTACCAAGCCATATCATTTAATGTCTACCCCACACCAGGGACTTTGCCATACCAATTTTATTTTATTTTATCTCATCTTAAACAAAAGGGATCAAATATCAAAGTACACACATCCCCGTTCAATTAGGCCTTCAAAGGTGGAATGGAGGCTCAAACTTTAGATCTTACCCTCTTAGAATGAAAGAAGGCTTTAAGGTTGAGCTCCTTATCACTCCAACCACCCCCTTTAGGTTTTGCTATACCAAATTAGTCCAAAAGAGTTGTAGCATAAAAATTAGGGTTTATACAATAGTAATCTTCATTGCTAGTGGTACACCCTAAGGTAACGACCCTAAGGATGAGCAGTTCAGTTGCTCTACCATCGCTCCAACTTCAAGTGAAAACCCATCTCTTAATCAAATTATCTTCCATGTTTATTTTTTGTTTTTGTAATGGAATTCCAATCCCTACTACTCCCAATAGGGAGGATTAAAGGTTTCGGAGAGAGATACCTCTCATAGTTAAACCCACTAGGAAAACAGAGGAATCTTCATTCAAATATGACACATGAAGAAGAAAATATACACACTTGCAGGCATCCAAACTACCACCTTTATAATAATGGAGGGCCCTAATAAACACTGATGTTTGGGTGTTTTTGGGTGACTAGTTTTAATTAATTTAGCTAATAACAACATTAACGGATTTTAATATTTACATAACAATTAAAAAAGAAAACCTAAAGAGTAAAATCTCACACAAATTTAGGGTTACTAGGTTTAACTAATTCAGCTAATCACCTACAAACCTCAGAAAATAAGACTTAGAAGACATGGAAGTTTTGATCATTCTCACACCTGTTTTATGCTAATCCTAAGTTACTCACTTCACATTCTGAAAAAGCAACTTTCACCAATTTAACTAAAGACTAGTCAACCGGCATTTATGAATGTAAACAAAGACTCACTAAGTCCAATTGAAGACTTCTCTATCCAAATGTACTAAATAAAATGAAATTAAAATCCCAAATTCAGGAAAAAGAGAGGAGAAAAGGGAATGGATCATTGAGTCAATCCTAAATTGCACGACTGTCTTTCAATTTATGTGTTCCTAACCCTTTTGGACTTGAACTTCTTCTTTCAACGGAGCACTGACATCGAGAGTAGCCAGCTCTTCTAACTCTTGTACTGCCGCAAGTGCTGCCACTGGGCTCTCATGCGTCAGTAGCGGCTTCAGGGTGCTAACTGCTTGCCTAACTTTGGTTTGCTGCAAATAAAATCACTAAACTATAAGCACCACAATAATAAATCATAAAAAAACAAACAAACAAAATTCACAAAAACCACAAGAATTATGAAACTTACAAAATAATCAACTTTTGTCTTGAGATCAACATTAGCAGCCGTTAGTGAATCAGAGGCTACAGAGGACGCTCGTGCATTCTTTAACCAATAATAGCAAAAAGACATGATAATGAGTTCAATCACCAAAAAAGAAAATCATCAAGATGATTGATGATTTGAGCATCAAAACAAATTTACGAATAACAAAAAAAGTTAATATTAAATGCAAATTTCTAAAAGCAACATAACAGATAAGGAATGGGTAATATTAAGATATAGAAAAGTTAATATTAAAACAGGAATTGAAGAATCAAAACAAAAAATGGGTAATAGAACATATGTCACAAGATATGTTTGCATGTTTCAAATAATTATGATTTATTTTATTTCAAATTAAGTATAGTACAAAGTGAAACGATATTGGTATATTAAAAAATCATTGCATGGTTATATCATATTACAGTAATATGTTTCTTGTAATTGTAAATAAATCTACATATATGTTGCAGTAAAATAAGGATTCCTTTTTAGTAACATTTAGGTTAATTTGGTTTTGCTCATCTCTTGCTCTAGTTTGGTCAAATACTTGCTTTTCTTGAACATAATTCCTATAGTAACATAATGCCCATATATTATAAAAGAAAAACAAAATGAAAATTTAATAACACATTGCAATACATTAGTCTCCCAGGGGTATAGGCACAGCTTTTTGTTTTCCAAATAAAAGGGTGAAGATTATCTAAAACATCTCAAATCAAGGCCAGCCTTCCTTTTCTTTCAAAAACAAAATTTTGAAAAACAATATATCGTTTAAATAAACAAAAAGATCACACATCAATAGCCTTTTTTAATTTTTTACCCAAAAAAAAGGTTTTTTTTTTTTTTTCAATAAATAAAAGTAAACCAGATGTTAGAATTCTCAATACGAATGGATTCCAAAAGGCATGGGAGAAGCAGAGGACTGCATACCTTTTTGGGCCGGCCCACAGACCTTCCCATAGGATTCTTGAGCTTCTGAACACCAGCAACTTTAGGTGGTCGGCCCTGCCGTTTCGCTGGAAAGATCCCGGCGCCAGCAGCAGTACCAACCGACACTCCAATCTTTCGTGGCCGCCCTCTGGACCTTGGAGGAACTGATACTATATCAGGAATATTATTTGTTTGGTCAACCACACCTATTGGCACGTTTGTCACATATGGAATGACCATGGTATTAGGCTCAGCTTTCGAAGGACGTCCAGGGCCCCTCTTGGAGCCCAAGACTCCTGTAACAGACTTAGGCTTTCGAGGACGCCCCGGGCTCTTCTTTGGCAACCTAGGCCCTGGCAGCTTAGCTTTGGAGCCAGAAGGACGACCTCTTCCCTTCTTAACAAAAGTAGACTCACCTTGGCTTACACCAACCTCTACACCTTTACGCGGACGTCCAGGGCCTCTCTTCAATGACACAGGGCTGGGCTCATCTACAAGTCCGAGTGCAACTAACACCGGCTGAGCACTGGGTTGGCTGTTAATCTGAGCAGTGGTCTGGCCGTTGAACTGAGCAGAGGGCTGCCCAACAGGCTGAATGGTGGGCTGGATGGCGTGCTGTGTAACAGGCTGGATGGCAGGCTGTGCAACAGGGTCAACAATAGTCTGTGTAATGGGCTGGCTAGTTGGATGTGATTTAGGTTTAGGAGGGCGTCCCCGACCTCTATGGGGCCCAGAAGGAGGAAGATTGACAGCCGGTGATGCAGTGGATGAAGAATCAGATATGGGGAGCTTGTAAGACTTCTTCACCATAATGAGAAGTCCATTGTTCTTCAGGCGCTTCAAGTGGTGAGCCAATAGGGCTGAATGAGTAGAAGGGAGGCCAGTGTACGCTCCCTCTATATACTTGGCAATAGCCCTTTTGCTCGAACCGTCCCTCTCTTTCAATGCAGCAATTGCAGCAGTTATCATCTGCAAAATGAAAATTGTAATAAACCAAGAATAATAAGATTACAACTTCAAAAAGAGAAGACAACTTGTGCTAAGAGAAGCAATAAATGATTGACTTTTCTACTTTAATTCTGAAAGGAATAACTCACCTCAGCATAAGGAGGGTGTTGATGATTGGAAATGCCGTAACCACTGCTAGGGTCCAGGACCAGAGTGGGGTTAGCAGCTGTATGGTTTACATGATCTTGAGCTCTAGAAGGATCAATGGTGGGAACAGCAAAGGGGTTGGGGGCTGTAAAGGCATTGCTCACAGTAGTGGACGTGATGGGTGGGGGTTGTGGCTGTGGTAGGAATGTGTCCATTGATTAAATGAGCGAAAAACTGAGAGAATACAGATAGGAAAGCCCTGACAAGGAAATGAAATCACCCTTAAAAATTAAGTTGATGATTTCTCACATACCAAGATCAGTTCAATAGTACAAATGCATAGAAAGGAAGAGAAGAGCACATTCAAGTGACAAGTAAACAAGTGGAGTTTCATGTAAAAAATAAAGAAATAACAAGATCAAAATAGAGGAACAAAACAGTGTATTGTACTAGTTAAATCGTCATAAATTTGGTCTTCCTTTTTGCATAAAAGAGCCACGAAAAAGCTAATGACACCAAACCAAATACTCATGCAAAATTTCATGTGTAGACCACACAAACAATATAACGTAAAATGAACATCAATAAAAATAATGTTCCTTCCACAAAACATATTTGTTTCTTTCTCTTCTACTTTCAATTATCTAAAAATGAAAATAAAAACAGTTCGAAAAACACAACAAATGTATCGTGAAGAAAGACATTAGTACTACTTATAACCTTCTCCTGCCAGCCAATACACACACAAAAACCGAAACCGAGACCCAAAAAAAAAACAAAAATCTCAACAGACACTGTCAAGAAATAGTCTTACCAAACAGGGACTTGAACAACAACCTTATATGAGATGTGTTCTTATTCACGTCAGCTGCAAAAAAGTTCCACAATAGATAAGAAATTATAATAAAAACAAACAAAAAAAGTGAAAAATTTCTACACATAAAACATGATATAAACAGATCTACTTGCTAGTAACTCCTAACAATTAGCTAACTAAAGTAGCATCTGTTTAAACCCAAAACTTCATTTTCCTTATCCCACATTTTCTCAGCAACCAAACAAGGCAATAAACACATATATTCCAAGAAAATAATCTCCAAAAGATTTTATCAGAGTTTAGGGTTTGAATTTCAGATGCTTATCAATAGAAATCGAATTGGAAGAGAAATATAGCTATATATATATAGATATACCTTTTCTCGGTTGAAGAGAGAAGAAGCCCTTTGAGGTTCTACTCAGAAACGAGCAAAAACCTCCATATAAGCGACGCTTGAGAGAGCGAGAGAAGAGTGGGCGAGAAGAGAGTGAAACGAGGGACTAAACACAAAACAAACGTCAAAGGCGGACAAAGAAATTCAGGACAGAGGAGATAAGGCTTTCAATAAATCAACATGATCTGGAAACTTCTTTAATGACGTTATTACCACTAGTTTCAATTATATTTACGAGGTTTTAACTTTTCAAATGCTCTTTGCAAGAGGGTACTTTTGTAACTTTACAATTTTACTATTTCAATTATACCCTCTTAGATTTGTATATTACTAATTTTTACCTAATTCCACTAATATCTTTTTTTATTTTTAATATTTTTTTCTAGCGTTTTAAAAACCAATTTTGGTAATCTAAAATTATTTGACTAAAATCTCGATTTACCAAAAACCGCCGTTTCCTTAATTACTAATTTTTTTTTAATACCTTCTCCCCCAATTCTAATTCTGTTCACATCCTTTTAATTTATATATTTAATGTATTTTTATTGTTTTTTTCGAGCGTTTTAAAAACCAATTTTGGCAATACAAAATATTGACTAAAATCTCGATATTATTATCAAAAATCCTCATTTCCTTAATTATTATTATTATTTTTTTATTGTTTTCTCATCCAATTTTACTTATATCTTTTTAATTTGTATATTAATGAATTTTTTATTGTTTTTATCAGCATTTTAAAAACCAATTTTGGTAATACAAAAATATGTACTAAAATCTCGATATTATCAAAAATCCTCATTTCCCTAACTATTAATTTTTTTATTATTTTATCATCTTATATCATTTTAATTTGTATATTTAATGTATTTTTTATTGTTTTTTCAAGCGTTTTAAAAATCAATTTTGGTAATACAAAAATATTGACTAAAATCTCGATATTATCAAAAATCCTCATTTCCTTAATTACTTATTTATTTATTTATTGTTTTCTCATCAATTTTACTTATATCTTTTTAATTTGTATATTTAATGTTTTTTTTTTTTTAGCATGTTAGCAACCAATTTTGGTAATGCAAAAATATTATGAAAAACTATGGGCCGTTTCGGCACCAGTATTATTGGAGGAAAGTACACTCTATACCCCTTTTCCTTAATCTATTACATTTAGACATCATTTTAAAAGTCATTACATCTATATTCTTTTTTTTTTTTTTTTTAAAATATATTTTTATTTCTCTATTTTCAAGA
>WUAT03501315.1:0-14979 GCA_010015005.3 Ulmus americana | reverse complement strand
AGTTAATTCAAAATTCAAATATTTGAATTTGGTTTGTAAGCCAAAAATGAGATGGCTTGAGTCATGGCATGATGGCTTGGACCAAGGTCCAAGTGGCTTGGTCATGGTGCGGACAGGGTTGCACACAAGCAGGTTGGCAGGTTACGATAGGGACTGGGCGAGATGGTGCGCAGGTAGTAGCACTTCCTGGACAGCCTGGCACACATAGGGCGCAGGATGTGCACATGTGCGGGAAGCTTCTGGAACAGGCGCCTAGGTGACTTGAACCAGGCAGTAGACACGCAAGTGCTGGATGAAGGGAGACTGGGCAGGCAGCAATCCAGTAAGGTGCACATGGCGCATGGCGCAGGTAGAGGCATTGCAAGGTATGGGTGCTTGAATTTCTGGGCAGATGCAAGGTAGCAAGGCGCACATGGTGCAGGACGCGGGTAGCATGAGACGCACAGAAAGGCACACGGCTTGCGAGCAGGAGGTGCATTGCGCAAGGCAGGCGGAGCTTGCGAGAGGCAAGCAGGCCAGAGGCCATGCACAACATTGATGCGGTCTGGATCTGGACATGGTGTGCGACAGACCTGGGCAGCCCAGGTTGAGGCGGTGTGACGATGCAGTAGCAAGCAAGCAGGCATGCAGCAGGGAAGGCTTGCGCGTGGTGTGCTAGGGCTTGGCAGGCAAGCAGTGCCTGGGGCGCATGGCAGTAGGCTGGTCCGATGGCATGGTGCGGCTGGGGTGCACACTTGGCTTGGTGTTCCGGCAGCTGTATGGACAGGTAAAAGTGCTTTGGGCACAAAGGATAATTCAAAGATGTTATATTCTCAGTCTAAATTCGAAGAAGGTAGATCTCATCAAATCTTCTCAAGATCTCAGAATCAAACTAGGATTGTGACCTGATCAATTATAGTTCAAGTTTGAAGATGAAGATTAGAATTTAAATTAGATAAGATTTTGTAGTAAATATTGTAAATAGAATATTATTAAGTCTTATCTCACTAGGAGTTCCAGTCTATAAATACCTTAATACCACACACTAGTTTCTCATCTCTCTCAAGTACAAGTGATCATGCATATTGAAGAAGGAGTAGCTTTGGTGCTTGAAGGAACGTCATTAGCAGTATAATTGGTTACTTTCACTTCGAAAGGAGTTTGAATATCCAAAACAAATCAAATTGAATATATTTTCTTATTGGGTTTGAAAATTTAATAAGAAAAACTATGAAGGCATAGTCAAATGGTAACAATCACACTATCAGCTATGTAAGAAACATGATTCCCCAACAATTCTTAATGGAGAAGAAAACGATATCACTCATAACATTAGAAGTAAACGAAATCACCTTTGACATTACAAGAAAATGACATAAGCCGTGTCATTATACGTATGTTCATATTATCTAACATGTTTTTCATAGGGTGGAGATGAGATAATAATTTTTAAACGGGGATAAAGATGGTAATTGGAAAACAAGCATTTATCCGTTGCCATCCTGAATCCATATTCTCATTTACATTTTTCTTAGATTTTTTCTTCACCAAACAATGTGATATTCCTTTCTCTTTGACAAAATTCTTTACTAGTTTTTTTTTTTGTTCTCACTTTTACACTATCCAAGACATGTTAAAGTTGTCTTTCATTTTTCTATTTAAGGGATGTTACTATTTGTACTAGGGAGGCCAATATATATTTTTGGCTGTTCTTTTAAGTTTTAACTCTAAGCCAATGATTTACATATTTAAATGTGAATTATAGTTTGATCAATATTATAATTAATGTCAATTACATGATTTATCATTGATTTATATATATTTGTAAATGTTCGTGAACGATTTTTTCCCCTTTGTGTTGCATATTGTTTTATGATTTTCTAGGTTTTTCTTGATGATTTGCCATATATGATTAGATTTCATTTGTGTATGTTAATTAATAGATTTGGATTTATTAGCCTTTTGTTAATAAAAAAAAAAGGCAAATGTTTGAGGTTTTGGATTTCATTATTGTTTTTATTTTTTAATGGATTACAGTTTTTTTTAATGAATAGTCTTTTGTTTTTCCAAATCTATTGACTTTTTCTTTAATGACAAAATATATATGCCCTCGAACATTCGGGCTACTATATCAAATGCATCCCCTACCTCAAAAAGATCAAATTACACCCCACCCCAAGGATCAAATTTTTTAATCAAGTAATACAAATATTTAAGACTCTTATGTTTCCCCAAATATATACGGGAAATGAAGCTTCACAGTGAGTCTTCATTTCTAGTTGCTTTTAACTATTGAAATAGTACCAAATATTTCAATTATCTATATCCATTAGTACATGTTTTCACAAAAATAAAGACAAAATAAATTGTTTTACACTTATGAGTAAAAAATATATCAAACAATACTCCTTTGAACAAAAAGAAATTAACAAAAGACTACACGTATATATAAATATATATATATATATATATTTGAATGGTATATAAATTAGTTCTTTTCTCTTACACACTACTAGGAAAAAAGCCTTTTAATCGTAGGTGAAAAAGGCAATCAAATGCCGTATGATCCACTGTGATTATAAGTCTTGGAGTTTTTAACACATTTTTTAATTGTGGTGTCAAATTGTGATAGAAACATTTATTATCGCGTTAATTAACTGTTATCTCAAATGTCAGATAGGACATTTATTCTATCTTGGTACAAGTATTGTTACATAGTTATCTTTATACTCACATTTTCAAAATGCGTTGTCACTATTTTTAAAACATTTTCTAACTATTATTATAAGCTGTAGATGACTTATTATGGGTGTTATGTTTTATTATTTTATCAAAATTTTTTTATAAAAAAATAAATTGTTGTTCAAACTATAAAATTGCCATTAACAAAAAATTTCCAATAATGATTTAAAATTTTGGTATTAAATTAGATGCAATCAACCGTTTCCATACACAATTATAGAGGTTTTTTTAAGGCAAGTAGGCATATACAAAATAGACATACAAAAATTAATAATAATAATTTTTAACAATATCAATTATGTTACTTCACTACCATTTCCCTTCATGCACCTTCAACTTCATTACATGTTAGTACTTCTTTCTCCCAATTTGTCTTGCTTTTTGCCCGTCGTCACACTCACATTCCTTTTCATCTGTCATCTTCTTCTTTGTCACACTTAGAAAACATTACTAAATTTAACCCTTGGTAAATTAATTTCACCAATTGAACAATAACAAAACAAATGCATAATCACTAGATTCAAAAGTGACACAAGCAGAAAAATTAAAGAAGGAAGCAATAGAGAAAGGACTACCCTAATCTTGGCATCTGATAATCTTGAAAACATAAAGCTTACAAGGATCAATACTTACAACAATAGCCTGGAATATAATGTTTAAGTCCAAACATTAATGGTGAAAAAAGGAAAACAAGCATTCAGAAACGAGAACTCAGTTGCATAGATAGATAAAACATTAATGGAGTAAATATGCTGAAAAGGAATATAAATGAGCATGGATAGATAAATCTACTAGTAGAGAGTAGGTTACTTGATTTCCATAAACTTTAGATATTTGCTCTAAACTGCTCTTTCCACTTTTTACCTAATAAAGCAGTAGAGTTAAAAGAGATATACAAGTCTAAATGCAGAAAGATAATAACGTAGTCAGAATGTACTCCAGCTCCTATAAGCATAAATGAAAACTACCCTGAAGTTCTCATAAACACGGAAGCCATAGTAAATTTTTTAAATCAAACTGACAGATATTGACAAATTACAACTGGATACATGAAAAGTGGTCTGACTAGTGGCTGAATCTGTTTAGTAGTAGATCTTTCGTTCACTGCTTCATCTACACACTCGCTATCTGGTTGAGAGCTAGGCACATTAAAAGCCTTCTTAACCACTTTAGCTACCATGCCTTTGCCACTTGGATAGAATTTCTATAGATAGCACATCAAAATCACATTAGTTTTCATGGCACGTGTACAATATCTCATACTAAAGGAACAAGCAATTAGTTCTTGAGCTGGGGTTGCTTTGAGTAATCCTAAACGAACAACCAGAACAAAATGATAGGTGAAATCATGTACTAACTCACAAGACCATATAAAAATAGAAACAAAATTAGATAAAATGTAACTTACAAGAGGAGGAAAGAATTTTTAGCTGCATGATGAGGAACAAAGAATCCTCCAAGAGTGCCAGTATCACTTGCAGTCAATCTTACAAAAATAATTGTTTGGATGTTTACTTGGGTTACCCAATTCTACAGAAAGGAGTTACACATCATTTTTCTCTTGCTACAAAAGAAATGTATGGCTTACATCAAGATGTGAGAAAATGAACTACCAAACTCAAAACACCGAGCAATGCAAAGAGATTTATCGGACTCAATGGTTGTAGGGTCATTTGAGCATAAACTTTGTCTGTCTCTACATTTTCCTGTTCATTACAGAACACAAATATATTATGGGAATAGCCCACTAAAATCAAAGAAAATTTCCCAAAATATACAATTATATAACATGCTTTGACTTTCCAGGATCACCAGTTAAATATGTCTGTCTCTTGCTCGGCACAATTCAGTCACTAGTTAATATAACAGGCTTTGAGTTTCCAGGTCCTGTATCAAGTAAGAACAACGCCATAAGCATTTAAGTCATGTATGTTACAAAAGAATATATGATATTCTAGAGCATAAGCAAAACTTGTTAGAATGTTGAATGCTGCTATACATTCCATGGTGGTTCTTTTTCGATATTATCACTATACATTACATTAAGCAATGTAATCTAGGCCGACTTAAGAGTTCTTTTAAACTTAAAAAAAAACGTAATCTTGTTGGTACACAAGTTAGGAAAACTTACAAATTAGATGAAAAATTCCATAATTTGAATCCAAAGATGCACCACAAACATGCCAAATGTCTTTAGGTCAGAAGAAAATATTTTAGAGAGGAATATGATATATAAAAATTCATAAACGAAGACAACAATGAGTCATGGTCTAGATATAAGAAGAGAAAATATAACTGGTATTACAAAACATAATAAAATATGTGTAAGTAATAGATAGAATACATACTTTCATGTAAATGCTGAGAGATGGATCCCATTGTTCATCTCATATGACTAAATTTGAAAGCATAATTGTAAGCCAAACAAAGGGTAAATTTTCCCTCTATAAAACAATTGCAATAATGATTTTACATTAAACATGAATTGAATTGGCTAGTAAACTAATAGAAGATTCATGTGTTAAAATACCTGTCTTCTTAAGCAATCACTAGAATTAGGGACATATCCATTAATTAAATAAAATGACTCAAATTCAACTGTCAAAATCTACCCTTCAGTATCATTGTCTGTCAAGCAATTGCCAACATTATTATTACTATTATTATTTTAAAGCAAGTACCAATATTAATAATTTGGCAATGAGAAAAAAAAACATTTAAAAAACTTTAATCTATAAGGCTAAGCGATTCAACATTTTATAAAAGTAAATGAAACTCTTATTCATAAGCATGGGAAATTAGATTGTCCAATTGAACAATAAAACAATAACAACAATACAATCTACTATCAATCACTATCCTCTAGAAGTAAACTAATAATACTTAGATAGCTGGACAGAGTTATTTAATAGACATGTTGTAATATGTGAGATTATCCGTTCAAATTATAAAACACAAGAAAGATAAACAAATCCAATTAGTGTTATGACATACAAAAAAGTGGACATAGTTCAAGTAATATTTTAGCTGACAGAGGACGATTAGCTGATGTTGCAAGCAAATTAATAGCCACATAGGTGAGCGAAAAGTGAATAGTAGCATCACAATCAACCATAAATGTCATCTGCTTAAAAGACCATGGTGTATTACACTATTAAATTTTCCTCATCAAGAAAGAATAATCATATTGGGGAAAATAATTGCAATTCCATAATAACCAAGCTTGCAGTTCCCATGTTGCGCACCATCAACTCAGCATTTTGTTCATCATCATGAAGATCAGTCAACTAGCACGAGCAAACAAAATATTTTGAAAATCTAACTTAAGTGTATTTCACTTTGCCTTTGTATCATTTCATGATTTTGTGTTCTTTGCAAAATTCTATAAGGACTCTATTTGAATGTGGATGACATGAATGACATATTTTTAGGACATGCACACAACCCCCATGCACTAGTAAAATACATAATTCCTTTCAAGTTTGACGAGACATCATCACAGTGTATCTAATAACAAGACATTTTTTGTTTACTTTGAAGTAATATATTTTTTCAAATACTTTCAATGACATAAACTTTTAATTTAATGTGAATTCATAGTTTGTTTTGAAAGGTGACAAAAACTAACCATATGTTGGGGGTTGGAAATAATTGCACCTAGTTTGAATGAAATATTATTGTCAGGGTCAGGTTCCTTGTAGGAAGGAAGCAAAGAAAATATGATTTCCTTAATTTGGTTTCCCTTGAGGGCCCATATGGTAAGAAACCTTTACTTTGGACCATTCTGCATAAAGAATACGCTTATTAGTACCCAGTCAATCATTAGTCAGCTTGCATCTAAACAAAAATAATAAGTTCTTAACTAACTCAATAAAGAATCTCTAAGTTCCAAACAAGCTCAAGTAAACATCTAAGTAAATTTTCTAATATCAACCCCATAAAGAACTACATTTTTATGAAATTTGATATCAGAGATAATATCAATTCCTATATTTCTTTTCCCACATTTGTATACCCTGAGACAAAGAGTGTTGTCCTTTTCCAAGTAGTTTCAGAGCAAACAAGCAAAGCTTCTATCTTCAGTTTTAGTACTTACAACATAATTCAAGTACACACTAATTGTAAGAAAGTTCATAAAAATAAATATGATTTGTACGTCAATTAAATCTTAGGTATCAAAAATAAAATTCACAAAGACAACAAGAAAAATATGCTGAACAAATTATTCAATACCAAATAGCAGCAACAACTTCAAATTTACTTTTCTATATGAAGTTATCAAATAAGCTAGAAATGAATTTCCAAAACAAGCAAGAGATTACAATTTCTCAGCAAAACATAAAATCATCAAATTGTATAACTTACATACAACCCTGAAATATGATGTTGTAACATTTGAGTTCCATCTCCAATGCCTAAATCCGACACTCAATTTGCCAACACTCTGCTCCACTAATTTATTGTGCTTTCCATGGACAACCTCAGGGTGCAACACATTCAAAACCACCAAAACTTTCCCCAAAAAGGAAAAAAGAAAAAAGAAAAAAAAACTAGAAAAATAACATAAATCAAAAGCTATAATGGGACTAAATTAAAAGGCATTATTAATCAGTTTTAACATCGTCATAGAGAATTATTACTTCACCTTGTGTAAATAAGATAGCTCATCATATTCTCGTTCTCCACCCTCAATCAATTCTCAAATTATTCAAGCTTACTGGAATGCTATGCAACATGACTCTCCTTTCTCAACACCACCCTCCTTTGTGAAGCTTTTTTCTGTCACACTCTCAAACCTAATCCAACTATTCAATAAAAAAAAAATGAAACAAAAACCTAATTTTTTCTTTTACACAAGCTTTAATCAAGAAAATGAACTAAATTACCTTTAATTTGTAAATGGGTTGGAAAATTTAGAAGGAAAATTAATGGAATTAAGAGGAAAGTCAGAGGAGAGAAAATGAGACCATAAGTTGTAGTCATTGGATAATAGGAGAAAGAAAACAGGAGGTGACTGAGAGGCAGTCGCAGTCTTTGTAGATAAAACGGTGACTTTGAGAATTCCATAACCTGATCAAAGCCCCAAAATCACAACCTGACCCAAAACAATTGAAACCATAAATCCCTAACTGAGCAATCCCAATAGTACCCAAAAAGCAAACGCTAGTAATGACTTTCCATGGACCAAAATTTCTGGAAGAAAATCTTTATTTTCTAATATATTATGCCTCCCTAAAAAGATATGAACATGGAGGTAGCAATGAATTGAAGAATGAGAGGGAAAGACACTGTAGATGTGAAACAAAAAATTTTGAACCTAGAATAGACCATGTCACAGCTTCTTTAACCAGCAAGCAGATGAAATTTATATGATCTCTACCAGTAAAACTGGCCAGTGAAGCTGTATTGATGGAGAGAGGAAGCAGCTCTTTTGTTAACCCTAATTTGCAGATATACATGAATGGTTTAACAAATTCCAATTCCTTTCATTAACTTAAAAAAACAAATCAAAAATGAATTCCTGCTCAATCACCAAAGTGACTCCCACGCAAGGTTGCGAAATTTTTAATAAGCACCAAAAATATAGGGCCTTTAAATTGAGATGTGGCTCCCTTTTTTTTATCACAAATTTTCAAAATTTTGAGATTGGTATGTGATTAAAAGCCACAATTCTAGTAGTGACAATACCGAATGTGAGCTTCTCTTTGTTTAACATTTTATTTTTTAAAACAAAAAATAAATTATACTAACTTGAAATTAACAAAGAAATCCTTAGAGGTTAGTACATGAGTATCATTTGATATACCATTCATACAAAATTTTATATGGTTATGATTTAATTACTTTTCTTGTATGTCTACACATAAAACCCAAGTTGTGAAGTCCTATGAATAGTAAACAAAGTAATTCATATAGTATTTACAAGTAGCATTCATGTACCTACTAAAAAAGAAACAGGATATTTACATTACTCCATTTAAAGCTCTTCAAGCATTTCCTCTAGAATCTTCTCTGCAACCAACATGTGTAGAAATATCAATTTGTTTATAGAGTGAAACATTAGGAGTTGTCTTAAGTGCAGTGTCATGAGAAAGATCAAAGAGAGATATAAATTGTACTTGAATATTATATTCCTAAATTGTACCCATTCTTGTATGCTTTGATATAAATTTTGAATTTCTTAATTGAAGGAAAACTTGCAAGAGATTTCATGTTGTTTATCCACAAATTTAAAGTATATAAGAAATAATATTAACATAGGTTGAAATGTATTAGTTAGACACTTGATCTAGATCGAAACGACTATTAAGAAGTGTGTTAGTGTATCATACATGAAACTTGTTATTCATGAGTTGTTTGGTTGAACAACACACTAACTTTTATGCAATGTCGGCAAAAGACTCATTGTGAGATACCTTGTATCATTTGTTAGCCGAGTTTTAAATCGGCACTTGAAAAAATAAGTGAAAATAAACATTGAGCTACACTATAATGAAACTAATTCATCACAATAAATTCAGCAATTTTAAGTTATATAATAATTTAACAACATTGTCACTCTCTTTATAATTAATTCCTGAAGTAAACATGTTTTGATACGAAAGTTTACGATAAAAAGGATATTGGATAATAATTATGCTAAAAAATACATAAACTTATTAAATTATTCATATAAGTTAGATTATAATTTTTCATCATAATGGTAAAATAGAAACTAAAAAGTAAATTTTTGATTAACTATTATATAAAATAAAATAAGTATATAATTAAGAGTTTTATATGCAATGAATTTTTGTTATAAAGGTAAAGAGTAAAAATAAAGTAAAATACTAAGACTATATAGGTTTTTCTGCCAAGGGAAACCATCCTACCAAAACTATTAGGACTACTCCGAGTGCTCTGCTGACTTCTACTACTGCCACTGGCTCGAAGAAGAGGAAGGAAAGGGCTAAGAAATCCAACTTTCAAGGTAATTTTGTCGATCCCTTATCTCCTTTCTATTTCCTTCTTTAAGTTAATTTTAACTTCTTCCTTTTCCTGCAGTCCCAAAAGGTGGTGTTGTTGGAGGGAATGAGGTTGGAGGGGCTAGTGAGGAACCAGGCAGTCACTCCAAAAGCTCCACCCTTATAACCTCAAACTAACTTTCTAGCCATGGTAACTCCCCGGGCTCTATCTCAAGGAGACGTTACTACTGGCCCTGGTGAGGGCACGGTGTATGATCCTTTTCCAGCTTCTCCAACACACACTCGGCTAAGTGTAGATGAACTGTGCTGGAAAAAGGGGTGAAGCTATTCATCAAGCCGCAGCTCATGCTACTAAAACCCAAAAAGTCCATAACCATTTTTGTCGTGCCACCACCCCACCTACATCATCTACTTAGGCACTGGCTAAGGAGACCCCAATTGTTAGGGAGGAACCTGTTGTGGTTAATCCTCTCCCTAGGGATGAGAGTTCTGATTTTTATCCTGGGCTCACTCCACCTCTATCACCCGAAAAAGAGGGCTTTATCTGGCAGTCAACGGCCCAACAAATTGTCTGAAGCTTTTGTTGTTTCCTCCGAGGAACCTTTCTCATATGTGGACGACACTAAAGTGGTTGGGTGGTAGACTTGATCCAGACAAGATGACCATTTTACACCCGAGCATCATCACCCAGAGCCATGCGATACTGTTTGAGAAACATTCTCAAGAAATCCTTCATATCCCTTTTTCCTAGGGCAGTTCATCTACACTAAGCAGAGTGTATGTTGGAGAAAAAGGGATATGAAGGATTACTTGATAGGGAAAATTCTTCCCTTGACCACTATCCTTCACACGGAGAGAGATGAGGCCCTTACAAGGATTACTACCCTTCACCAAAGAGCTGTTGTTGCAAAAGAAGAGAGTTCTCGGCTCTGGGGTGACCTCACCTATACCCGAGAATTGTACAAGAAGGTGAATTCTTCCAATAATGCAAAGGCCAAAGACATAGATGACCCACTATCCAACACAGAAAAATAGAAGAAAGAGTTGTACCACGAGAGTTTGATGGATGCATGTGACTATGCGGAGAGCATACTCGAACGTGAGTTCAACTGGAGCGGCCTAGAATTTCTCAGTACCGGGCCTGCCAGAGCATCTTCTCCTAGTGGCAAGGATGGTGAAGGGGGTCATAGTGGTGGTTGTTATTAGTATGTTTGAGCAAGGATGGTGAAGGGGGTCATAGTGGTGGTTGTTATTAGGATGTTTGAGCAGGTCCAATTCCTTTCCTAGTTTTTTTTTTTTTTTGTAACTTATTTTTAGAACAACTAATTCCCCTTTGTGGGATTTAATATGTATGCAAAATTAAATTTATAAAATTAATTGAAATAATTCGTTCTAATCCGTGTCCCCTTTCTATCCTCGAGACTTATAACTTATGAAATAGGTGTTGGGTTGTTAATTAATATCATCATGAAAACCACAATGGAATGGAATTTAAATGTTTTTAACAATCTAAATGATCATCAAACATAAGCTTATGAATAAATAATCATCAAACAAGTTTTAGATAATTATCCTTGTAGATACAGTAAATTAAAAACTCTCATTCCTTTGTTCTTTAACCCACGAACGTCCTCGCTATGAGATTGTAGCTCCACAAATTCAAAACCACTTGGCCTTCTCTATTATTCACCTTCTCAAGTAGCGAAAGGTGTGTGGGCACCTTCATCTAAATTAGAACTCCCAAAGTTATTGCTGGACTGTTTGGGTATGTGTTTTCTCTCAATTCTTAGACTCTTTTGAAAACTCTAAAAAACTCATTGTGTGACTTCTATTAAGATTGATTCATCAATCCTTAATTTAGGCTTGACTTAGGCTATTTATAACACTAAGACTTTCTTCTAATGAAGAATTCTATTATGTCAAGAATTACCCTTAGTCAATCATAGGGATAATTATAGATTCTACTTAATCTGTAATTTCACACCAACTTATCTAAAATAAGATATGCCATTGATTTATTATCCTCCCATAATTGAGAGCTTTCTAAAAATAGATCTATTACTTCGTACAAAAATATATGTTGATAATAGATTGACCTATATAATCGAAGCTTTAATAAATAATATATAATTAATTAATCTCATTAATTAATCAAACATTAATTATTAATTTTGATCCAAGCCACATCAGGGATCTGCGCTCTAAGATTATGTAAATATATTTAAAAAAATCTTTAATAAAGATTTGTCCATCGATATTACTGTTTGCATGAAATATGATCTTCCACTATGATATTTATAACTAGAGACATGTATCAACAAATTCTATTCTACCTCTCGAATTACATCTTTTTCCATGTGTTACCATTAATTCTCCAATGGGCAACCAATATTTTATGATCATAAATGAGGATTTATAATAAACTATATCCAATATAGCACAAGCTTGGTTTCACCCAAGAATCCCGAATTAAACAACAAGGGAATATCATTAGTCTTCGATTAACAAAGTTGTAGATTTCATGCATCCAACTTAACGCTCTCACTATCCATAATATTGTGTCTCCAAGATACTGAGATTTTGAGGCTCAATCCATCTCATTTATTGTTAAGTCAACAGACAAAAATCATTAATATGAGTTAATCAAACGATTTAGATTAAGATCCATACATAAACCATCCCTCAAGCGATAGAATGTAAAGTTCTTCATACAGTCAAAAGAAAATTTGTTGAAGATCTTATTCTATCATGTCTTGTTCAATATGTGTTATAACATACTAATGCCACTATTTGCAAACTCTTTACAGTAATTCAATATTAGGTCACTCACACTATATCTATAGTCTGCACCACAATCTTATCAAAATAAAGGGGCCAAATGTTATTTACTGAACATAATTTATACTTAGTCTAATTAGCGGATCTTTTGTACGTGATCCCCGCATACCAGTAATAGACATTGAACAAGTATTTGAGCATTATGATACTTTGCCAAAAATATGTAAGACCCGGAAAAATTAGCATCACTAATTTTCCTTTACTGTAATTAATCAAGAATTAATTACAGTAATTAAGGAGAAATTTCGCACAAGGATTATACTATCAGAAATTAAGTAAATAAGTTTCGAAATGAATTATTATTGCCGAATAAGTTCTTGGCAATAATAATACGAAATTACATAATGGGAAATCTAATATTCAAGGATTTTCTAAATTTTGGAAAAGAGAAAATTATTAAGGAAATCTCAAACTAAAATTTGAGATTCATAAGGTAAAAGTTTAGGAAATAAGTGAAATAGAATGTCAATATTAATTTTAACAATTAATATTACATTTTATGTAATGTTTTGGAATTTCACAATTTAAGTTTTAAAATAAGAAATTATTGGAAATAATTTCTAAAAGTGAAATTAAAAGAAAATAGAATAAAGGGAATGAAAAATAATAATAATAATATTATTATTTTTATTATTATTAAACTTTATATAAAAGTTTAAATGTTTTAAAAAAATATATATATATAAAGAGACAAAGATGGAAGAGGATAAGAGAGTTGTTAAGGAAGCATTAAATGAAGCAAAAGCTTCACGTGGTCTGACTCACTGACCAAAGCGAGGAGTTGAAAATTCGGCCGGTACCGGTCGCCCGGTAGGTGGTTCCGAACACCCGGAACATGGCAGATCTGGAAAAAAAAAAAGAGGTGCAACATGAGCTTTTGATCTAAGTTCACCGACTTGCCTTGCACCCTTTTTAGCCCGATTTTCTCACTTAGTTAAGGCCCTATTTTGGTCACTTTATTGACCAATATATTGGCCTAAAATAGAGGGTGAGAGAGAGAGATTAAAGGAGTAAAAGAGAGGGTTTTCCTTGGTTGGAAATAGAGAGGAACCGAGAAAGAGAGAGACTGAGGATGAGGAAGAAGAAACCATTGTGGAACTCAGATTTTCCGGCGATTTGAATGTGCAACAAGGCTCTTAGGTAAGATTAAGCTATCCTTAACTCATTAAAATCTTTGGAATAGCTTAAATATGAAAGATTGGATGAGTTTAGAGAGAGAGAGCTCAGAGAGAGTTTGATGGTGATTTTTGTTCCGGTGAGTTTCGGGGGTGGTGCTATATACCGTTGAGTCCAGAATGGAGAGATGAGACTAATGGTAGTCTCGGATTTAAGTTTGGTGGTCAGAATAGTGTGGAGGTGGTGTAAAACCGCCGATTTGTTTTGTGATCATTTGACCACCTTTGAGGGTGGTTAGTCGCCAACTTGCGGCGGCAACCGGCAAGGAAAGTAGCCGGTAGTTAGACGGAGTGTAGGAGATTATCCAGAGCTGATTACCGGCTTGAACGGAGTAACGATGGAGCTGGAAAAGATTGGAGAAAGTGGTGGTTCATTAGAGGTGAACCGATTTTGGTTTTCCTTCTTCCGTCCGTACACCTTATATATATATATGTATTGTGTGTGAGCTGGGCACATGAAGAAGAAAGGAAGAAAAGAAAAGAAAAAGAAAGAAAGAAAAGAAAGGAAAAGAAAGAAGAAGAAAAAAAAAAAAGAGAAAATAAATAAATAAGGGAAAATATGTGAACCCCAAGAAAAAGTAAAATTTTAAACCATGTTTTATTGCCATTAGTTAAATAAATAATCGGCAATAATTAGCAAATTACGGAAGTTAAATAATATTGTCAGAAAAATTATTGGCAATAAATTATTCAAAATTCCAAAAATGGAATTATTTTTTAATAATAAATCAAATGGAATAATAATTTATATTAATATTATTATTATTAATATACTTATTATTATTATTATTTTGATAAATAATAAAAAGAAAGAAAAGGGAGAAAGGGGGGGAGAACCCTTTCTCTCTCGCGGGTTCCCTGTTACAGCAACCCCCCCTGGTCCGCGATCTGCGACCACCACCATCGTTTTGCCAACCACCTCCGGTCAACGGGGTTCACCATGCATGCGGTGAAGTTCCTTGTGCGCGGTTGGGTGCCCGTGATTTGGGGTGCTCCGCGGCTCCGATCTGTTGATCCGGCAACTGCAAAAGGAGGATCTCGACCACCCATACCCTGTCGGTTGTAGATCCATCCTCCGATCTCGCTTTGGCCGCTTGGTTTGGACCGATTTGCCCCTATTCTTGCTTTGGCTGTGAGAGATGATCTTGAGTTATCCTAGCCCGATCTGTCACGATGGGTGCTAGCCGGATTCTGGTCTTCTCCGGCTATCCCCCACGTCGCTGTGGCATGTCCGATCGGATTGGGTATTCTCTCTTTTAACCCTATGATTTTATGATATT